>CP137684.1:5845950-5853450 GCA_037976565.1 Mesocentrotus franciscanus | reverse complement strand
GCCTTTTTTTCTTCTTATACTTTTGACATAATCCGAACATGATTTCTATTAGCTCTGCAGTATTGAAATTGCTCTTGGACCCAGATGTAATTCTCGAAAGTGTTTCGTGATAATTTTGGGGTACTTCAGTCATTATTTTCGACCTTATTCATTTGGCAGAAAGTAGATTAAAATGCACATACATGTACATGTTTGCATTACAAAGTATGATATCATAATGACAAACATACCATATGAAAATTGAATACCATAATTGTCTTGTTCTATAATTGTATCTACTATACTTATTATATGAATAGTAGGCCAGCGTGCCCAAGTCGAGTACTTTGATGAGGAGAGTGCGAATTCAGACATTTGAAGTAAATCTATACGACTATCACTCTTAAACTCTGAAATGGATGGATCCATATTCGCATAGCCCCCCCCCCCCTCTTCTCGAGAAAAAATAAACAAATAAACAAACAGACATAAACAAACAACTCATGCAAGATATAAAAATAAAGAATCAGAAAAAGAGACTTTCCTTCACATCAAATCTTCATAGCAATCCAAAATCGAAAAATAAAACACATCATTAGATCGAATAGCTTTAGTTGTCAAAACCCCTTTTCCCCCAGTACGGACGGTACTATAAGGTTATTGGTGTGGGAATGCTGTTTGATACGCTTACCTTATATTCTGATGAGCATGTACACCGTTTCACCAAATCAAACTTAGAAGGGAAGTCAACTCTGTTATCATTATCCTATCTGCTGCAGCTTAAATACACGCAAGACAAGACACTAATCGTCAACGCGAATGTCAAATGTTGGCATGTATCATTGACCGTGGAACATGTATAAACTGTTTTTGTAGTGCTGAATACCAATCAATTTTCTGTAAAGTACAAGATCGCTAAATCCACGTCAACGTGGTAATCCCCGCGTATATGCCACGCCCTTACAATCTTGACTCTATCCGAAGTTGTGTGTGTGCGTGCACACCAAACACGATATTAAGGTTTTGGAATATTACTATTGATCATTTGTACCCCCGCGTCGCATAGACGATTTGCATAACGCCACCGTTGCAAACGGGAAACCCGTCCTTTTTTGGGGGCTAAATACATTCCACAGAGGCAGTGCACGGAACTGAAATTGATATACCATTGCTACCTGGCTTATCTTTTGTTATTATTATTAATATTATTCTCATTATTATTATTATTATTATTATTATTATTATTATTATTATCATTAGTAATATTATAAACAATGTCATCATTATCAATATACACTGGTGCTCATCACGTTAGAGCAACCACTTTTTCATGAAAATGAATGATTGTGGCAATATGATTTATTTTTGATAAAAAAAGTTTATATCTCCTCAAAGCTTTATTGGTCAATTACTATGACCAATAAACTCTTAGGACTCTTAAATTGATCTCATGGCGGGTGTCGGCATTTGGCAGAAAGTAGATTAAAATGCACATACATGTACATCTTTGCTTTACAAAGTATGATATCATAATAACAAAGATACCATATGAAATTGAATACCATAATTGTCTTGTTCTATAATTGTAACTACTATACTTATAATATGAATAGCAGGCCAGCGTGCCCAGGTCAAGCACTTTGATGAGGAGAGTGGGAATTCAGAAACTTGAAGTAAATCTATGCGAATATCACTCCTAAACTCTGAAATGGACGGATCCATATTCGCATAGCCCCCCCCCCCTCTTCTCGAAAAAAAGTCAACAAATAAACAAACAGACATAAACAAAAAAAACTCATGCAAAAAATAAAAATAAAGAATCAGAAAAAGAGGCTTTCCTTCACATCAAATCTTCATAACAATCCAAAATCGAAAAATAAAACACATCATTAGATCGAAAAGCTTTAGTTGTCAACACCCCTTTTCCCCCAGTACGGACGGTACTATAATGTTATTGGTGTGGGAATGCTGTTTGATACGCTTACCTTATATTCTGATGAGCATGTACACCGTTTCACCAAATCAAACTTAGAAGGGAAGTCAACTCTGTTATCATTATCCTATCTGCTGCAGCTTAAATACACGCAAGACAAAACACTCATCGTCAACGCGAATGTCAAATGTTGGCAAGTATCATTGGCAGTGGAACATGTATAAACTGTTATTGTAGTGCTGAATACCAATCAATTTTCTGTAAAGTACAAGATCGCTAAATCCACGTCAACGTGGTAATCCCCGCGTATATGCCACGCCCTTACAATCTTGACTCTATCCGAAGTTGTGTGTGTGCGTGCACACCAAACACGATATGAATGTTAAGGTTTTGGAATATTACTATTGATCATTTGTACCCCCGCGTCGCATAGACGATTTGCATAACGCCTCCGTTGCAAACGGGAAACCCGTCCTTTTGGGGGGGGCTACATACATACCACAGAGGCAGTGCACGGAACTGAGATCGATATACCATCGCTACCTGGCTTATCTTTTGTTATTATTATTAATATTATTCTCATTATTATTATTATTATTATTATTATTATTATTATTATTATTATTAGTAATATTATAAACAATGTCATCATTATCAATATACACTGGTGCTCATCACGTTAGAGCAACCACTTTTTCATGAAAATGAATGATTGTGGCAATATGATTTATTTTTGATAGAAAAAGTTTATATCTCCTCAAAGCTTTATTGGTCAATTACTATGACCAATAAACTCTTAGGACTCTTAAATTGATCTCATGGCGGGTGTCGGCATTTGGCAGAAAGTAGATTAAAATGCACATACATGTACATGTTTGCTTTACAAAGTATGATATCATAATGACAAACATACCATATGAAATTGAATACCATAATTGTCTTGTTCTATAATTGTAACTACTATACTTATAATATGAATAGCAGGCCAGCGTGCCCACGTCAAGCACTTTGATGAGGAGAGTGGGAATTCAGAAACTTGAAGTAAATCTATGCGAATATCACTCTTAAACTCTGAAATGGACGGATCCATATTCGCATAGCCCCCTCTTCTCGAAAAAAAATCCACAAATAAACGAACAGACATAAACAAAAAACTCATGCAAAAAATAAAAATAAAGAATCAGAAAAAGAGACTTTCCTTCACATTAAATCTTCATAACAATCCAAAATCGAAAAATAAAACACATCATTAGATCGAAAAGCTTTAGTTGTCAACACCCCTTTTCCCCCAGTACGGACGGTACTATAATGTTATTGGTGTGGGAATGCTGTTTGATACGCTTACCTTATATTCTGATGAGCATGTACACCGTTTCACCAAATCAAACTTAGAAGGGAAGTCAACTCTGTTATCATTATCCTATCTGCTGCAGCTTAAATACACGCAAGACAAAACACTCATCGTCAACGCGAATGTCAAATGTTGGCATGTATCATTGGCAGTGGAACATGTATAAACTGTTATTGTAGTGCTGAATACCAATCAATTTTCTGTAAAGTACAAGATCGCTAAATCCACGTCAACGTGGTAATCCCCGCGTATATGCCACGCCCTTACAATCTTGACTCTATCCGAAGTTGTGTGTGCGTGCACACCAAACACGATATGAACGTTAAGGTTTTGGAATATTACTATTGATCATTTGTACCCCCGCGTCGCATAGACGATTTGCATAACGCCTCCGTTGCAAACGGGAAACCCGTCCTTTTTTTGGGGGCTAAATACATACCACAGAGGCAGTGCACGGAACTGAGATCGATATACCATCGCTACCTGGGTTATCTTTTTGTTATTATTATTAATATTATTCTCATTATTATTATTATTATTATTATTATTATTATTATCATTAGTAATATTATAAACAATGTCATCGTTATCAATATACACTGGTGCTCATCACGTTAGAGCAACCACTTTTTCATGAAAATGAATGATTGTGGCAATATGATTTATTCTTGATAGAAAAAGTTTATATCCCCTCAGAGCTTTTTTGGTCAATTACTATGACCAATAAACTCTTAGGACTCTTGAATTGATCTCATGGCGGGTGTCGGCATTTGGCAGAAAGTAGATTAAAATGCACATACATGTACATGTTTGCTTTACAAAGTATGATATCATAATGACAAACATACCATATGAAATTGAATACCATAATTGTCTTGTTCTATAATTGTAACTACTATACTTATAATATAAATAGCAGGCCAGCGTGCCCACGTAAAGCACTTTGATGAGGAGAGTGGGAATTCAGAAACTTGAAGTAAATCTATGCGAATATCACTCCTAAACTCTGAAATGGACGGATCCATATTCGCATAGCCCCCTCTTCTCGAGAAAAAATAAACAAATAAACAAACAGACATGAACAAAAAAAACTCATGCAAAAAATAAAAATAAAGAATCAGAAAAAGAGACTTTCCTTCACATCAAATCTTCATAACAATCCAAAATCGAAAATTAAAACACATCATTAGATCGAAAAGCTTTAGTTGTCAACACCCCTTTTCCCCCAGTACGGACGGTACTATAATGCTTTTGGTGTGGGAATGCTGTTTGATACGCTTACCTTATATTCTGATGAGCATGTACACCGTTTCACCAAATCAAACTTAGAAGGGAAGTCAACTCTGTTATCATTATCCTATCTGCTCCAGCTTAAATACACGCAAGACAAAACACTCATCGTCAACGCGAATGTCAAATGTTGGCATGTATCATTGGCAGTGGAACATGTATAAACTGTTATTGTAGTGCTGAATACCAATCAATTTTCTGTAAAGTACAAGATCGCTAAATCCACGTCAACGTGGTAATCCCCGCGTATATGCCACGCCCTTACAATCTTGACTCTATCCGAAGTTGTGTGTGTGCGTGCACACCAAACACGATATGAACGTTAAGGTTTTGGAATATTACTATTGATCATTTGTACCCCCGCGTCGCATAGACGATTTGCATAACGCCTCCGTTGCAAACGGGAAACCCGTCCTTTTTTGGGGGCTAAATACATACCACAGAGGCAGTGCACGGAACTGAGATCGATATACCATCGCTACCTGGGTTATCTTTTTGTTATTATTATTAATATTATTCTCATTATTATTATTATTATTATTATTATTATTATTATCATTAGTAATATTATAAACAATGTCATCGTTATCAATATACACTGGTGCTCATCACGTTAGAGCAACCACTTTTTCATGAAAATGAATGATTGTGGCAATATGATTTATTCTTGATAGAAAAAGTTTATATCCCCTCAGAGCTTTTTTGGTCAATTACTATGACCAATAAACTCTTAGGACTCTTGAATTGATCTCATGGCGGGTGTCGGCATTTGGCAGAAAGTAGATTAAAATGCACATACATGTACATGTTTGCTTTACAAAGTATGATATCATAATGACAAACATACCATATGAAATTGAATACCATAATTGTCTTGTTCTATAATTGTAACTACTATACTTATAATATAAATAGCAGGCCAGCGTGCCCACGTAAAGCACTTTGATGAGGAGAGTGGGAATTCAGAAACTTGAAGTAAATCTATGCGAATATCACTCCTAAACTCTGAAATGGACGGATCCATATTCGCATAGCCCCCCCCCCTCTTCTCGAGAAAAAATAAACAAATAAACAAACAGACATGAACAAAAAAAACTCATGCAAAAAATAAAAATAAAGAATCAGAAAAAGAGACTTTCCTTCACATCAAATCTTCATAACAATCCAAAATCGAAAATTAAAACACATCATTAGATCGAAAAGCTTTAGTTGTCAACACCCCTTTTCCCCCAGTACGGACGGTACTATAATGCTTTTGGTGTGGGAATGCTGTTTGATACGCTTACCTTATATTCTGATGAGCATGTACACCGTTTCACCAAATCAAACTTAGAAGGGAAGTCAACTCTGTTATCATTATCCTATCTGCTCCAGCTTAAATACACGCAAGACAAAACACTCATCGTCAACGCGAATGTCAAATGTTGGCATGTATCATTGGCAGTGGAACATGTATAAACTGTTATTGTAGTGCTGAATACCAATCAATTTTCTGTAAAGTACAAGATCGCTAAATCCACGTCAACGTGGTAATCCCCGCGTATATGCCACGCCCTTACAATCTTGACTCTATCCGAAGTTGTGTGTGTGCGTGCACACCAAACACGATATGAACGTTAAGGTTTTGGAATATTACTATTGATCATTTGTACCCCCGCGTCGCATAGACGATTTGCATAACGCCTCCGTTGCAAACGGGAAACCCGTCCTTTTTGGGGGCTAAATACATACCACAGAGGCAGTGCACGGAACTGAGATCGATATACCATCGCTACCTGGGTTATCTTTTTGTTATTATTATTAATATTATTCTCATTATTATTATTATTATTATTATTATTATTATTATTATTATCACTAGTAATATTATAAACAATGTCATCGTTATCAATATACACTGGTGCTCATCACGTTAGAGCAACCACTTTTTCATGAAAATGAATGATTGTGGCAATATGATTTATTCTTGATAGAAAAAGTTTATATCTCCTCAGAGCTTTTTTGGTCAATTACTATGACCAATAAACTCTTAGGACTCTTGAATTGATCTCATGGCGGGTGTCGGCATTTGGCAGAAAGTAGATTAAAATGCACATACATGTACATGTTTGCTTTACAAAGTATGATATCATAATGACAAACATACCATATGAAATTGAATACCATAATTGTCTTGTTCTATAATTGTAACTACTATACTTATAATATAAATAGCAGGCCAGCGTGCCCACGTAAATCACTTTGATGAGGAGAGTGGGAATTCAGAAACTTGAAGTAAATCTATGCGAATATCACTCCTAAACTCTGAAATGGACGGATCCATATTCGCATAGCCCCCCCCCCTCTTCTCGAGAAAAAATAAACAAATAAACAAACAGACATGAACAAAAAAAACTCATGCAAAAAATAAAAATAAAGAATCAGAAAAAGAGACTTTCCTTCACATCAAATCTTCATAACAATCCAAAATCGAAAAATAAAACACATCATTAGATCGAAAAGCTTTAGTTGTCAACACCCCTTTTCCCCCAGTACGGACGGTACTATAATGCTTTTGGTGTGGGAATGCTGTTTGATACGCTTACCTTATATTCTGATGAGCATGTACACCGTTTCACCAAATCAAACTTAGAAGGGAAGTCAACTCTGTTATCATTATCCTATCTGCTCCAGCTTAAATACACGCAAGACAAAACACTCATCGTCAACGCGAATGTCAAATGTTGGCATGTATCATTGGCAGTGGAACATGTATAAACTGTTATTGTAGTGCTGAATACCAATCAATTTTCTGTAAAGTACAAGATCGCTAAATCCACGTCAACGTGGTAATCCCCGCGTATATGCCACGCCCTTACAATCTTGACTCTTTCCGAAGTTGTGTGTGTGCGTGCACACCAAACACGATATGAATGTTAAGGTTTTGGAATATTACTATTGATCATTT
>CP137684.1:5823450-5843450 GCA_037976565.1 Mesocentrotus franciscanus | reverse complement strand
GGTAGTTAACTTACAGCCAATTCACAAGGCCTTTTTTCTTCTTATACTTTTGATATAATCCGAACATGATTTCTATTAGCTCTGCAGTATTAAAATTGCTCTTGGACCCAGATGTATTTCTCGAAAGTGTTTTGTAATAATTCTGGGATATTTCAGTCATTATTTTTGACCTTATTCATTTGGCAGAAAGTAGATTAAAATGCACATACATGTACATGTTAGCTTTACAAAGTATGATATCATAATGACAAACATACCATATGAAAATCGAACACCATAATTGTATTGTTCTATAATTGTATCTCCTATACTTATAATATGAATAGTAGGCCAGCGTGCCCACGTCTAGCACTTTGATGAGGAGAGTGGGAATTCAGACACTTGAAGTAAATCTATACGACTATCACTCTTAAACTCTGAAATGGACGGATCCATATTCGCATAGCCCCCCCCCCCCTCTTCTCGAGAAAAAATAAACAAATAAACAAACAGACATAAACAAACAACTCAAGCAAAAAATAAAAATAAAGAATCAGAAAAAGAGACTTTCCTTCACATCAAATCTTCATAACAATCCAAAATCGAAAAATAATACACATCATTAGATCGAAAAGCTTTAGTTGTCAACATCCCTTTTCCCCAGTACGGACGGTACTATAAGGTTATTGGTGTGGGAATACTGTTTGATACGCTTACCTTATATTCTGATGTACATGTACACCGTTTCACCAAATCAAACTTAAAAGGGAAATTAACTCTGTTTATCATTATCCTATCTGCTTAAATACACGCAAGACAAGACACTCATCGTCAACGCGAATGTCAAATGTTGGCAAGTATCATTGGCAGTGGAACATGTATAAACTGTTATTGTAGTGCTGAATACCAATCAATTTTCTGTAAAGTACAAGATCGCTAAATCCACGTCAAAGTGGTAATCCCCGCGTATATGCCACGCCCTTACAATCTTGACTCTATCTGAAGTCGTGTGTGTGCGTGCACACCAAACACGATATGAATGTTAAGGTTTTGGAATATTACTATTGATCATTTGTACCCCCGCGTCGCATAGACGATTTGAATAACGCCTCCGTTGCAAACGGGAAACCCGTCCTTTTTGTGGGGGCAAATACATATCACAGAGGCAGTGCACGGAACTGAGATCGATACACCATCGCTACCTGGCTTAACTTTTGTTATTATTATGAATATTTTTATTATTATTATTATCATTATTATCATTATTACCATTATTAATATTATTATAATTTTTATTGTTATAAACAAGGTCATCATTATCATTATACAATGTTGCTCATCACGTTAGAACAACATCTTTTTCATAAAAATAAATGATTGTCGCAATATGATTAATGTTTGATAGAAAAAGTTTATATCTCCTGATTCTCCTCAGAGCTTTACTGGTCAATATCTATGACCAATAAACTCTTAGGACTCTTAAATTGATCTCATGGCGGGTGTGGGCTGGGGATTAAACTAGAGAGGTGGGAATGTTATTGTGCGTGTAGATAAGGTGAGTTTGGTTACAAAGTGAGTGAAAAGTAGAGAGAATGATACAGTTTTGATTTGTAAGAGAATGTGGGTGTGTGTGTGTGTTAGTGTGTGTTTGGGGGTCTTTCTATTTGTGTGTGTCAATGAAAAATGGAAAGAAGGGGATAGAAATAAATAAAGCTAGTACAGTGTGCATATAGACTGGAATGTATATGCTATTTAGAAACTGGTACAGATCGAGGGTGAAAATGTTTGGAATTATGAAATAAATGTGTGTGGGAAGCATGATTGTGGGTTTGAAATCAAATTAGTGTGCATGTATGACGTTCTGTGTACGTACAGGTTACACCTGTGTGTTTGTGGGTGTGGAAGACACTTGAGGGGCCTTAACTTAACAAGCTGTGCTTCAACCAAGGTCTACTCATCTTTCTTTATTCTACATTGTGTGCTATGGAATATTGTGACGATATTTTTTGTACTGTTATGGTCCCACTTTATTATAATTTGCTACATGTAATTCCTGAAAGACACTTATTATTCAACTTGAAACTTGAAAACTTGAAAACAATGAATTGGGAATATAAAGTAGTAGTATAACATGTTGTAGAAGCAGTAGTAGTAGTACTAGCAGTAGTAGAAGTAGTAGTAGTAGTAGTAGTAGTAGTAGTAGTAGTAGTTGAAGTAGCAGTAGTAGTACTAGTAGTAGTAGTAGTAGTAGTAGTAGTAGTAGTAGTAGAAGAAGTAGCAGTAGTAGTAGTAGTAGTAGTAGTAGTAGTACAGTGTAGTAGCAGTAGTAGCAGTAGTAGTAGTACTAGTAGTAGTAGTAGTAGTAGTAGTAGTAGTAGTAGAAGTAGCAGTAGTAGTAGTAGTTGTAGCATCATCAGTAGTTGTAGTAGTAGCTAGTCATTAATTGTAGGAGTAGTAGTAGTTGTTGTATTCAGTACCTGTACCTGTAATAATTATAGTTATAGTTGTAGTAGTATGGTCGTAATATTAATTGTAGTATGAGTTAGTAGTAATAACAGTAGTAGTAGTATTAGTAAAAGTTGTAGTAGTAGTAGTAGTAGTAGTAGTAGTAGTAGTAGAAGTAGTAGTAGTAGTAGTAATAATGATAATACAGTGTAATAGTAAATAGTAATAATTAATAGGGTATGTACCCTATTCGACATTGGCAACCGTCATCATAACTCAGTAGATCAACCAGTTTCAGTACATTTGGTATTTTCCTGTTCTTGAAATTAAAGTATTTTAAGCTTGTTGAAAGACAACAATTCATTAATTGATTATCAAAACAAATATATTTAGGTGCACTGGCATAGATCTATCCCCGAGGCAATATGAACTTGAAATGAATTAAAGAGTGTGTTGACAATAATAATCTCTATTTTTATCACATAAAATGTTATAAAGAAGATCTCTTGTTTTAATGACTTCCAGGTAGTTAAATTACAGCCAATTCACTATGCCTTTTTTCTTCTTATACTTTTGACATAATCCGAACATGATTTCTATTAGCTCTGCAGTATTGAAATTGCTCTTGGACCCAGATGTATTTCTCGAAAGTGTTTTATAATAATTGTGGGGTATTTCAGTCATTATTTTTGACCTTATTCATTTGGCAGAAAGTAGATTAAAATGCACATAGTACATGTACATGTTTGCTTTACAAAGTATGATATCATAATGACAAACATACCATATGAAATTGAATACCATAATTGTCTTGTTCTATAATTGTATCTACTATACTTATAATATGAATAGTAGGCCAGCGTGCCAAGTCAAGCACTTTGATGAGGAGAGTGGGAATTCAGACACTATCCTATCTGCTTAAAGTAGCTGAGCGAAGAAATGTCACAAAATGTCACAAAATGGACAAATTATACATGTACTGTAAGCTTACACCAATATGAAAACAAATCATCTGCTCTAAAGTATTATAAATATAAATGAAACGCGATAAGATGCTTTTTCCAAGACCCTTCTCAGAACTTCTTTTCCTGGCTTGAAAAATAAAATTACGGAGTACAGACTTATGACGTCAGTGGTTGGGCACGATCGAAATTCCTAGGCCTCTCGCTCGGCTCTCGCTCAGCTCGCGTGCGGTATTTTGCATTCAGTATACATTACCCAGACTTCGAATGATTCATACCTAAGCCAGCTTTGATGAAAGTGGAATAACAATCTCTCGAAATCAGGAAATTACATTTTATTATTGCATATTAAGCAAATTATGTAATGTAATACGAGGGGTGAATCGTGCAGATCGATTTGTCCAAATATTCTTCCGTTTTGTGTAATTTGCTGTGAAGTTTTCGGTCATGGCTTGGCATGTGCAAGATGATTGGTGATTGCTGTTGAGTGTTGATAAATCGCGAGAGTCCCTTTGGCTTTGCATTTGTATGATGTCGTGCAGTTACATTTATGGTGCATATATGTAATTGGTATTCGCAAGATATAATCTCACATCTATTCTTCTTTGTTTTTTTATCCGTGAAATTTGCCAAAATAGCCCTACACTTTCTAAAAATTAGAAAATGTCTCGCCCAGTCAGTCACCCCAGTGCATGACGGATCGATCGTCAGTTCAGCGGGGCCGGTGCGGGGCGGCAGCTCGGCTCAGCCAGCTCGAACTTGGGAATTTCATGGCGCTAGTGTACTTTCGTATCCATTTTTAACCCGCAACTCCGGCGTGGAGATAGCATACTAAAACATACAAAAAATCAAATAAATCACTGTCACTAGTTGTGGAGCTGTACGTGCTCATCAACTTCGATATCTAAATTTAGTAAAACTTCTTCCTCAAGCTCGGACATTGTGATAGGATATTTCGCGTTCGACTGGCTTTCGTATACGTATGCATGCAGCGGACAGAGCTGTGTGAGGGGGCTTGGGAGCACTCTCGCTCATGTGCCCAACCTATTACGTCACACATCGTACGTACCAGCGAACAGCGGGCTGATCGAGGGCGGAAAAAACGGGTAGCAAATTCATCATTTTTGATAGCAGATTAGTCAATTCTGTAACAATTTTTGATAAGTAAATATAAATTATTAGAAAGATTGTAACATTACCTTTGCAATGATACCAATATTATTAAGGATAAAAGCATTTTAAAACCTTCGCTCTGGTACTTTAAATACACGCAAGACGAAACACTCGTCATCAACGCGAATGTCAAATGTTGGCATGTATCATTGGCAGTGTAACATGTATAAACATGGGTGTCGATCACGGGGGGTGGGATATATCCCCCAATATTTCAGGTGGGGATGGCCTGTACAATCATCCCCCACAATAATTCACCATCAAAAAAAAATGAAGAGAAAATTAATGATGAGAGTCCGATGAGAGTAGTTAATGGTTATTACTCGCAAGATGACCATCAATATACACATTTTGCTATCTCATTTTCATAATACATACATATATAAATAGAAAACGAAGTAAATGAGACAACCGTATATGAGACAAGAATAAATTGAATTCTCGCTCATACGGCTTCATCAGGAATTGATGAATTTATTCAATTTATTCAATCAACAGCATCATAGAAATGCAGTGCGCCAAATGCAAAGCCGCAGCGTTAAAAAGCAACGAGCTAAATGTTAAGCGTGAAGCGCAAAAGTGCAAAAAAGTAAGAGAGTAGAGAGTGGGAGAGAGAGATAATGAGAGACAGAGAGGATAATAACCCAGGTAGCAAGCCCATGTGGCACCCACATGGGTCCCATATTCTCTGAAACATGGGCCCCATATGGAAAACCATCTGAGGCCCTAGGGCATCTGCACCCGAGAAGCATATGGGACCCATATGGGTAGGCCCATATAAGACCCATACCAAACTGGGCCCAAATGGGTATGCCCAGCTTAATCCCATCTGGTACCCATATTGGTTAACCCAGATATATCCCATGTGGTTTAACCCAGATTTTCCCCATGTGTTACCCATATGTGTGCGCCCAGCTCATTCCCATCTGGAACCCATTAGGGCTGGCGCAGATAGATCCCATATGGGTTACTAAATATTGGCCCCATATGGGATACATTATATGGGTTCCATTTAATAGCCCAGATGGCACAAGTGACCCAGATCATCCCCATATGGGCCCCATATGGGCTTGCTACCTGGGAAAAAGGGAAAAGGGGAAGAAACGGGCAGAAGAAAAAGGAAGGGGAAGAGAAAAGGAAGAAAGACAAGAGAAAGAGGGACATTCCAGCATTTCCTTCAGGGAACTGATGTGAATGGGCGATGAAAAAGAGGTTGACTTTAAAGTAACCTACAATGAAATATTGCTCATGTTTATTTCTTACAATGTCAAAATTACTTTACGGGATCCCCTCCCTAAAAAGCTTAGGCATGGGTGATGGTAGGTATGAGGTTAATGCATGATCAGGAATTAGTTGAGTGGATGGAAAAGAAGTGAGAAATAAGCTGAAAGAAACATGGAAAATTGCCATGGAATGATGGAAGGCAATGTGAGACAGGCCCAACATGTTCTAAAACAAGTAATAATATTCAAGAATAGTTATGATTTCTTTCTGGTCAGGGCCTTAGGGAATATTATGCTTATATTTTAGAGCGTATCTGGTATGATAAGTATATCTGGGTGAAGAAGGAGATAATGGAAGTTTGTTGTTTGGTAGTTGGAACGTAAGTTTTATATTATGTTTTTAAGAAACAGACAGTTTGTATGAGATCAGGAGTGGAAATTTTCTGTCATTTTGAGAACCAAATTTTGCATCAGTGATATTCTGTTTCATTGAATTGAGTTTCCCGCAGAGAGGATTCAGTTGGTTTAATTAAAGAAGGAAGAGAGTCAAATGAAGAACCAAAAGCAATATGTTTTTCATTTACTAATGAGAACTATGTTTTTTGAGATCTCCTTACACAGAATATTGGAATGGGTTTTTCACGATGAATGTTGTTTGGAGACATCAATATTCATAAAATGTATGTTTCTATCACCAGGAAATAAAGAATTTTCTGTCTACATGAACCTTTCCTGGTTGCTTATTAATGCATTTGCCCACTGGTAACATAATACTTTCACAAGTTGATATCCCTCACCATTGGATTTTTTTGGGTAATGTCTAAATTTCGTTTAAAAATAGATGATATCAGTCTGGTAGGCCTACACTGCAGGCAAGAGTCAGGACTAACATTTAGCATGTTATTAATTTTATTACCACTCTTATATTCTCTGAAATGTTATCTTTATTGAGGGTGACTTGAAAAAGTTAATAACTTGGAAGGGAGGGGTGCAACCTGCCACACGCTTCTACCTCTTGGTTGCTTTGATCCATTGCCAAAAATATTTTGGCACCTATCATCCCCCTCAACCACGGATACAAATCGACACCCCTGTGTATAAACTGTTATTGTAGTGCTGAATACCAGTCAATTTGCTGTAAAGTACAAGATCGCTAAATCCACGTCAACGTGGTAATCTACAAGTCGTGTGTATGCGTGCACACCAAAACGATATGAATGTAAAAGTTCTGATATATTAGTTGATAAGTTGAACCCCCGCGTCGCATAGACAATTTGCATAACACCTCTGTTGCAAACGGGAAACCCGTCCATTTTTTATTTTCTTTGTCCATATACATACTACAGAGGCAGTGCACGGAAAATTTATATAGGCCGGCCTGCCATCGCTACCTGGCATTTTGTTATTATCATTATTATTAGAAGTAGAAGTAGTAGTAGTAGTAGTAGCAGTAGTAGTAGTAGTAGTTGTAGTAGTAGCAGTAGTGTTTTTTGTAATCATTATTGTCCTTATTGTCATTATCATTATCAAATTTATCATTATATCATTATACACTGTTGCCCACAAAGTTAGAACAATATGTTTTATTCTTGTTAGATACACGAGTGTGTTTGTGGGTGTGGAAGGCACTTGAGTAGCCCTCAATCACATCAGCAGCCTGATCAAAGAGAGAGAGAGAGAGAGAAAGCTAAATTAGGGATAAAGGAGGAGTTCGCATGACAAAAGTATACCCAACATAGATGGACTCCCATTTACAGATAAAAACCTGTATGGCATTGAATTATAATTCGTATACTATTAATTTAAACAGCTAGTTTCTAATATTTCGTGTAATGAAACCTTACTCATAACTCTGCTTCCATGGATGACTAGGCAGCAGCCTTTTCAAAAAGTATTGTCAACATTGACACATGCTCCGCCGACGATAATTCCGCCGACAAATGCTCCGCAAAAAGCGACAATTGCTCCGCCGACAATTGCTCCGCCGACATTTTCTCCGCCGACAGCTCCACCCAAAAAGTGCCCTGTAAAATTCAAATGCTCCAACGTTGCTCCTTCCCCAAAGTACCCCGTTGAAGACAAATGCTCAGCGAGAAAAGATAGAAAGAAAGAAAAAAAAAACGAAAAGAAAAGGACAAGAAAACATGGAAAAGAAAAGGTCAAGAAAAGAGAAAAGAAAAGGCTAAAGACAAGGGAAAAGGGACACAAAATAGAATATAGGAAGATTTAATTTTCATATTTTTGCATTGGCCTATAACTTTGTGTCGGAACGGTGTCGGTATAATAAATGACGGTAAATCATGAAGGCGCGGCGTCGCGACACGTCGGGGAAATGAGAAATAAAATAGAGTATGAAATATAGGCCTACATGCTCGTGAAATAATCATTGATTAAGAAAAGGGGTGGTAGGTAGGCAAATGGTTTTTCCGTTATTATATGAAAAGGATGAAAATTCGCTTGCTCGCTACGCTAGCTTATGAATGTTCGTAATACATTTTGTACAGCGATGCTAGGCACGCAGATGCTTTTCAATATGAAATGGCAAGCCAAAGAATTTCGACCATTCGCTAAGCTCGCTCGCCAACAAGGAATAAACAATAATCCTGAAATAATACTTGCCCATTTGATCCAAAAGGGGCGTAATGTAGAAAGATTCTATTCAAGATTATAACCTATGATTTTTACCTTCCTTGTTCGCCAAAAAAAAAACCAAAAACAAACAAGCAAAAAGTGTTTGTGCACTCCCTTTCACGGGGCAAGAAGACACAGTTACTTTATGGAAAAAATATGCCTACAATCAGGGGTGTCGATTTGTATCCGTGGTTGGGGATGATAGGTGCCAAAATATTTTTGGCAATGGATCAAAGCAACCAAGAGGTAGAAGCGTGTGGCAGGTTGCACCCTCCCTTCCAAGTTATTAACTTTTTCAAGTCACCCTCAATAAAGATAACATTTCAGAGAATATAAGAGTGGTAATAAAATTAATAACATGCTAAATGTTAGTCCTGACTCTTGCCTGCAGTGTAGGCCTACCAGACTGATATCATCTATTTTTAAACGAAATTTAGACATTACCAAAAAAATCCAATGGTGAGGGATATCAACTTGTGAAAGTATTATGTTACCAGTGGGCAAATGCATTAATAAGCAACCAGGAAAGGTTCATGTAGACAGAAAATTCTTTATTTCCTGGTGATAGAAACATACATTTTATGAATATTGATGTCTCCAAACAACATTCATCGTGAAAAACCCATTCCAATATTCTGTGTAAGGAGATCTCAAAAACATAGTTCTCATTAGTAAATGAAAAACATATTGCTTTTGGTTCTTCATTTGACTCTCTTCCTTCTTTAATTAAACCAACTGAATCCTCTCTGGGGGAAACTCAATTCAATGAAACAGAATATCACTGATGCAAAATTTGGTTCTCAAAATGACAGAAAATTTCCACTCCTGATCTCATACAAACTGTCTGTTTCTTAAAAACATAATATAAAACTTACGTTCCAACTACCAAACAACAAACTTCCATTATCTCCTTCTTCACCCAGATATACTTATCATACCAGATACGCTCTAAAATATAAGCATAATATTCCCTAAGGCCCTGACCAGAAAGAAATCATAACTATTCTTGAAAATTATTACTTGTTTTAGAACATGTTGGGCCTGTCTCACATTGCCTTCCATCATTCCATGGCAATTTTCCATGTTTCTTTCAGCTTATTTCTCACTTCTTTTCCATCCACTCAACTAATTCCTGATCATGCATTAACCTCATACCTACCATCACCCATGCCTAAGCTTTTTAGGAGGGGATCCCGTAAAGTAATTTTGACATTGTAAGAAATAAACATGAGCAATATTTCATTGTAGGTTACTTTAAAGTCAACCTCTTTTTTCATCGCCCATTCACATCAGTTCCCTGAAGGAAATGCTGGAATGTCCCTCTTTCTCTTGTCTTTCTTCCTTTTCTCTTCCCCCTTCCTTTTTCTTCTGCCCGTTTCTTCCCCTTTTCCCTTTTTCCCAGGTAGCAAGCCCATATGGGGCCCATATGGGGATGATCTGGGTCACTTGTGCCATCTGGGCTATTAAATGGAACCCATATAATGTATCCCATATGGGGCCAATATTTAGTAACCCATATGGGATCTATCTGGGCCAGCCCTTATGGGTTCCAGATGGGAATGAGCTGGGCGTACACATATGGGTAACACATGGGGAAAATCTGGGTTAACCCACATGGGATATATCTGGGTTAACCAATATGGGTACCAGATGGGATTAAGCTGGGCATACCCATTTGGGCCCAGTTTGGTATGGGTCTTATATGGGTCTACCCATATGGGTCCCATAAGCTTCTTGGGTGCAGATGCCTTAGGGCCTCAGATGGTTTTCCATATGGGGCCCATGTTTCAGAGAATATGGGACCCATGTGGGTCCCACATGGGCTTGCTACCTGGGTTATTATCCTCTCTGTCTCTCATTATCTCTCTCTCCCACTCTCTCTCCCACTCTCTATACTTCTTTTTTTGCACTTTTGCGCTTCGCGCTTAACATTTAGCTCGTTGCTTTTTAACGCTGCGGCTTTGCATTTGGCGCACTGCATTTCTATGATGCTGTTGATTGAATAAATTGAATAAATTCATCAATTCCTGATGAAGCCGTATGAGCGAGAATTCAATTTATTCTTGTCTCATATACGGTTGTCTCATTTACTTCGTTTTCTATTTATATATGTATGTATTATGAAAATGAGATAGCAAAATGTGTATATTGATGGTCATCTTGCGAGTAATAACCATTTACTACTCTCATCGGACTCTCATCATTAATTGTTCTATTCATTTGACGAAGAAGGGCGGAAGGCAGGTAGATGCTATTCAAAATAAAATAAGCTTAAAACCGCCCGCTCGCTAAAAATGAAATTGACATCGCCTTAACTATGAATGTGCCCGACCCGTCCCGCAGCAAGAAAACTCTGTTTAATACTCTTTATTGTTGAAAATAATTCTTTGGTTTAAAACGCTCGCTCACCAGTTCATGGTACATGCTCATTTAATTAAGGAGGGAAATTAAGCAGGAAGAAGGTATTAAATATTAATGATAAGTCTACATTTTTAGCTCTCTCTCTCTCTCTCTCGCTATATACCATCGCTTACCAAAAGGTAATAAATATTACCTTAATTGTGCCCCCCCCCAAAAAAAAAAAAAATGTTAGGACGACTCAAGGTTGAGGAAAGTTTATATATTACTTAAAAGTAAGGATTGCGTCTTTCGCAAAGGTTTATCACTTTTTTCTTCATCAGTGTCTCCTGATCGGGGAATTGAAACGCATCCCCTTCTCAAAATGCTGGCTACGGCCCTGAATAACAACAACAAAACAAATCACACAAAACAAAAACAAAAAATAACCATGATGAAATAAATATTGTCGGCGGAGCAAATGTCGGCGGAGCAATAATCGGCGGAGCAAATGTCGGCGGAGCAATTGTCGGCGGAGCAATTGTCGGCGGAGCATTTGACGTCGGAGCAAATGTTACGGAGCAAATGTCGCGGAGAAATTGTCGCTTTTTGCGGAGCATTTGTCACCGGAGTAATCGTCGCCGGAGCATGTGTCGGGTTACTCCCCCTGTAGCAATAAGTTTGAGCTGCAGCATTCAATGTAGGTGCAAAGCCTTTACGCACTGATATTGAATTCCAAAACCTATTTGCATTATTTTGTGCAATTGCGTAGACAAAGTAGGCTACGAATGTAACCTCAAGCTCAAAAAGGGCTCTTTTGCAAGAAAATATTACGATTTTCTCTTTGTTATGATGACACAATCTTGTCACAATTTCGTATTCCTTACTAATCTTAGCCTTAATTGTTAGCTCTCTCTCTCTCTGTCGCTATATACCATCGCTTACCAAAAGGTAATAAATATTACCTTAATTGTGCCCCCAAAAAAAAAAAAAAAAAAAAATGTTAGGGCGACTCAAGGTTGAGGAAAGTTTATATATTACTTAAAAGTAAGGATTGCGTCTTTCGCAAAGGTTTATCACTTTTTTCTTCATCAGTGTCTCCTGATCGGGGAATTGAAACGCATCCCCTTCTCAAAATGCTGGCTACGGCCCTGAATAACAACAAGAAAACAAATCACACAAAACAAAAACAAAAAATAACCATGATGAAATAAATATTGTCGGCGGAGCAAATGTCGGTGGAGCAATTGTCGGCGGAGCAAATGTCGGCGGAGCAATTGTCGGCGGAGCAATTGTCGGCGGAGCAAATGTCGGCGGAGCAAATGTCGTCGGAGAAAATATCGGCGGAGCAATTCTCGGCGGAGCATTTGACGTCGGAGCAATTGTTACGGAGCAAATGTCGCGGAGAAATTGTCGCTTTTTGCGGAGCATTTGTCACCGGAGTAATCGTCGCCGGAGCATGTGTCGGGTTACCCCCCTGTAGCAATAAGTTTGGGCTGCAGCATTCAATGTAGGTGCAAAGCCTTTACGCACTGATATTGAATTCCAAAAACCTATTTGCATTATTTTGTGCAATTGCGTAGACAAAGTAGGCTACGAATGTAACCTCAAGCTCAAAAAAGGCTCATTTGCAAGAAAATATTACGATTTTCTCTTTGTTATGATGACACAATCTTGTCACAATTTCGTATTCCTTACTAATCTTAGCCTTAATTGTCACTGAGGTATTCAGAACGGACAAGGTTTACTTGGAATGCTATCTTTTCCCACAAAAAGTCTACTGTCAATATCTTTGAGGATAGGGACCTCTAAATTGTATGTGCTGTCGAGACAAGTCAGACAACCGTAAGCACCTTAGGTAAATGGTGAAATGGACAAGTGAGCAGAGTGATCCTCAACATCATGAAATAAAAAAAAATTTAGAAGGCTGTTAAAGACCCTATCCGAATATAAAGGAATTAAAAATATTTTCCCATTCAGTATTGCACAAAAGCGAATCAAAATCGTATTTTCCGCATCTCTCCAAATTACAGGTCAACAGGGGTCAAATTTGCCGTAGTTACAGTGACGACATAATATTATGCGCACCCGATCGGCTCGCCTATTATAGCTGAGGCGATGAGCCGTGCTTAATTAATGCAAAGTCATTGTGAATATGCGTACTCCACATAAAGATGATCGATGTCATCAATTCGATAGCTAGTTTATAGGTCGACAACTCCCGATTTCCAAGGGTTTCGATTTCGAGTGTTCAGAGAGCTGTTACTCGTCTGACAGGCACTAAAGTAGCATATAAGTGGTATTGTTGTATGGTGGCTCCTAAGGGACACGCAAACGCAAAAATTTGACGTATAGTTATGCAACAAATTTTTCGTTTTTTTTTCGTCCAAGACGTGAAAAAAAAAATGACGTATACCTATGCAACACATTTTTTGTCTTTTACGTCCAAGACGTGAAAATCAAAAACAAATTGACGTATACCTTTGTTTAGTAATTTTTTCATTTTTCTGTCCTCAATGGCCCTGAAGGGACACGCAGACGTGAAAATCGGCTGGAAAATCTGCGTCAAATATTCACGTCTGCGTCTCCCAAAAGGGACACGCAGACGTGAATATTTGACGTGAATTTGTTTTCAGTAAGCTGAGTACCTACAAAGTACATGCATAGTGCTAGTGCATTGCTAGTGCAGTACATGCCTAACATTCGCTAAATGTAATGGATTTATGATGTACCGTGATATATATCTGTTTAGATCTCGACTAGTGTTTGAAAAAGGACAACATTTTGTTAATTATTTCATGTGATATTCAACATTTGTTTATAGCAACTGTAAAGAGGTCTTAAGTGAGATGCATGAACTACATGCATTTTTGTTGTTGTTTTGTTTGGGATTTTTGAATCCCAAAATGATGTATGAAATTGTGTAAACAATCAGAGAATCAATATTATTTTTTTCTTTTCACTTTATAGTATTAATATATACAAAAGAAATGGTTAGTTATGCACCAATGACGTCACAATCATGCTCATAACCGATTTTCATTGTGTTCCCCAGGTTTTCGAATTCATAACTTTTTAAAGTAGTTATCCGATTTTCCTCAAACCTTTTTTGATATGTGTTGTACACTATGTACCTGGTATTTTGTATTTAAACAAATATATGTTATATGTTGATTTGTAATAATAATACACCTGTATAACATAATCTTTCAGTGAAAACAGTTTATAAATATTTAACCACATGTAGGCCTATGTAATTTCATGAGGCAACTTGGAATGTATTTCAGTAGCAATTGAAGAAAGTAAACATTAATAAATCATAAAACAATTCTTCACATTTTGTGAAAACAAATGGAAATAATAATTTTTCCATTGTGTCGTGACTTGCATGCTTGGAAATGGATTTATTTTGGTAAATGCCGAGAAATTTCGAATACACATAGTACAGAGAGAAGGGGAAGGCCGGAGGGAGGAAAGGAGATATTGAGAGAGAGAGAGAGAGAGAAAAGGAGAGAGGGCCGGGAGAGACAGATTGGGAGAGAGAAATGAGAAAGAGGAAAGAGAGAGAGAGAGGGGAGAAACAGATTGGGAGAGAGAAGGGAGAGACGGATTGGGAGAAAGGGGAAAAAGGAGAGAGAGAGAAAAGGACATTGGGAGAGTGAAATAAGAGATAGAGAGAGGGGGAGACAGATTGGGATAAAAAGAGGAGAGAGAGAGAGAGGGGAGAGACAGATTGGGAGGGAAAAAGGAGGAAGAGATCGAGAGAAAGGCAGAGAGAGTGGTGAGACATTAGGAGAAAGAGGAGAGAGAGAGAGAGAGATAGAAATAGAAATAGAGAGAGTAAAAGGGTGTGATAAGAGGGGGGGGGGCAAATATATGGCAACAAGAAGCACAAAAAGAAGTAATTGCTTGTGTGACACAGGATGAAGACCACGAAAGGAATGCGGTGAATTTAAGTCTTTATTTCTCGAAACTGAACAAGAAAAAACACCCCGAATATGTCATGTCCGAGTAAAACATGATGCAGGCTATAACAATCAGCCTTTCATGTATGAGCATCCTTTATGACTCTTGTAGACAACCGTTCTGGTGAGTGCAGGTGCTCTCCAAAATAACAGTACTTCTTCATACAATGAAGAGAATGAACATGCTGGATCTGGAGGATGAACATGCTGGGGGCTGGGGGAGTGGGTATGAGCAAATGTTGCTAAACAAACTCAACTGGACTACACCATTTTCACTTGAGGTGGGATGGAGGTATTTTCATGGGGGGGGGCAGTATTAAAGCACTTATGAACCACTTAATTACCACGTTACACTTGGTACAGGCAAAATATGTTTACAAATGACAAAGCTTAATGTATCTATAGGCCTTCTATATAGTAAATGTCAATTTTAGTCCATAAAATAGAATGAAGTGGTGTACAATAATTAATGTCGAGATAAAGCTGTTTAAAAAACATAGCAGAACAAACTCAGATACACTTATGTTTCTGGTGCTCAGCTTACTGAAAAAAAAAATTCACGTCAAATATTCACGTCTGCGTGTCCCTTTTGGGAGACGCAGGCGTGAATATTTGACGCAGATTTTCCAGCCGATTTTCACGTCTGCGTGTCCCTTCAGGGACTTCGAGTACAGAAAAATGAAAAAAATTACCAAACAAAGGTCACACGTCAAATTTTTTGATTTTCACGTCTTGGACGTAAAAAATGAAAATTTTGTTGCATAGGTATACGTCAATTTTTAGGATTTTCACGTCTTGGACGTAAAAAACGAAAGATTTGTTGCATAGGTATACGTCAAATTTTGCGTGTGCGTGTCCCTTAGGAGCCACCATAATTATTGTAATCTATGGCTTGTAATATTAGCTTTCCTTTGATATATAATTCATGTATATCGTTTTTCACTTCCGACAGTAGCAGTAGTAGGATTAGTAGTAGTATATTTAGTTGTATTAGTAGTAGCTGTAGGACTAGTAGTAGTAATATAACTTTATTGTATTAGTATAGTAATTGTACCACTAGTAATAGTATTACATTGTACTTTAAAATTGGTTAGAATTAAATAACAAGAAAGAGCTAGAGAATAGTGAAAAGCCAAGTAACGGTGTTTTTTTTCTCGTAAACTACCTGGTATGTTGTGTTTGGCATAAAAAATGAAAGGAGAATATAGTATAACATGTATAATAGTAGTAGTAGTAGTAGTAGTAGTGGTAGTAATAGTCGAAGTAGCAGTAGTAGTACGTAGCCGTAGTAGTTATGTAGTAGTATAGCAGTAGTAGTAGTAGTAGTAGTAGTAGTAGTAGAAGTAGCAGTAGTAGGACTTAGTCGTAGCAGTTGTTGGAGTAGATGTAGCAGCAGCAGCAGCAGCAGTAGTAGTAGTTGTAGTAGTAGTAGTAGTAGTAGTAGTAGTAGTAATAGTCCAGTAGCAGCAGTAGCAACGTGGTCGTAGTAGTTGCAGCAGTAGCATAGCAATAGTAGTAGTAGCAGCTGCTGCTGCTGCTGCTAGCAGCAGCAGCAGCAGCAGCAGCAGCAGCAGTAGCAGTAGCAGCAGAAGAAACAGCAGCAGCAGGACGCAAACGCAGCAGTAGCAGCTGCTGTATTAGCATTAGCAGCAGTAGCAGTAGCAGTAATAATAGTAGCAGCAGTAGTAGCAGTAGCAGTAGCAGTAGTACAGTAGAAGTAGCAGTAGTAGGACGTAGTCGTAGTTGTTGCAGTAGCTGTAGTAGTAGTAGTAGTAGTAGTAGTAGTAGTAGTAGTAGTAGCATCAGCAGTAGTAGTATAAGCTAGTTGTTAGTAGAAGACTAGAAGTAGTAGTAATAGTAGTATCAGCAACAGTAGGCTAGTATATAGTAGTAGCAACAGTATCATAGTAGCAGCAGAAGTAGTAGTAGTAGAAGTATTTGTATTAGTAGTATTGGTAGGAGTAGCTAATTAGTAGTTGTAGTTGTAGTAGTAGAAGAAATAGTAGTTGTAGTAGTAGTAGTAGTAGTAGTAGTAGCTGTAGTATCTGTAGTAGCTGTTGTAGTACTACTACTAGTAGTAGTAGTAGTAGTAGTAGTAGTAGTTATACTAATAGTAGTATTGTTAGTACAAACCTGTACAAGTAAAATATTTGTATAGTTGTAGTAGTGGTAGTAGTAGTAGTAATAGTAATAGTAGTAGTAGTAGTAGTAGTAGTAGTAGTAGTAGTAGTAGTAGAAGTAGTAGTAGTATAGTAGTGATAGTGATAGTAGTAGTAGTAGTAGTTAGTGGTAGTAGAAGTAGTAGTAGTAGTAGTAGTAGTAGCAGTAGTAGTAGTAGTAGTAGTAGTAGTAGTAGTAGTAGTAGTAGTAGTAGTAGTAGAAGAAGTTTTAAAAGCCTTTCCTCTTTACATCATAATAATTATAACAATCCAAAATTGAAAACTCATACAAAAATTAGATCGAGGTGTGATGGGAATGCGTGCGTGGGCGTGGGTGCATAAGCGAGAGGCCGGACGGGGAGGGCGAGACATTGACGTGTGTATATCAGGATATATATGTAGGGGTACAAGTGTGTGAGGATGCGTGAGTGCTTGAACATGTAATATGCATGTATACGGGCCTACATATTGATTTGATTTGATTTATTTACCAACAGCAATACAGTAACACACGATGTGTTTACATACAAGAAAACAAACAATTGGTTGGTAAAAAGGGTCAGATAATAGCGCATGTGCTAGTCGAGCCTAATTATTTAACCCCTTAATCAGCTAAGTGTTTTGGTACAAATCAGTTTAGAAATCGTAACAAAACAAAAAATAATGAATTTACTATTACAATCGATACTTAATCGATATAAGAATACTTAACAATGTTTACAATATACAAACTAATAATGTGAAATATAGATTCGTGTACATATGCAGATTATTTATCTTGATATTTCATTCATGATTAATTTGTTCAACAAATGACTTGTAACGGAATCCCTAAACCTATTTCTATACCTTGTTAATCTGACATTAATAGGTAATCTATTCCAATATTCACTGCCCACAAAAGACAATGAAAATTGACCTTGTGTCGTTCTAAATTTTGGAAGACGTAATTGTCCACCTTCTTTTTGTCTTGTGAAATAGATATGCTCTATTATGTCACAGTACTCTATCAAAGTATGAGGCAAATTTTCATCGACTAGATCAAACATGAAAGTAGAAATTGATCAATCATGTAAATTATAAACATTTAGGATCTTTTAAATAATGGAGCTGTAGGAGTTTTCCATTCATTAAATGTTATAGCACGAACTGCCATTTTCTGTGAATACAATATACTTCTTAGGCTAGTCTTATCAGTGCTTCCCCACACCTCTATTCTGTAAGAAATGGGTGGTTGTATGAATGCTTTATATAATGATATCAGAGTACTGCTAGGAACAAAATGTTGCAATCTAAATAGCACTCCAACTTTCTTTCTAATACACTGATTTACAAAGCGATCAGATGACTATTCCAAGAAAAATGTCTATCAATGTGAACCCCCCCCCCCCGGCCGGCCATCAAAAGTGGCAACATCAACCTCTTTTAATTTTCCTCATCAGCGATTTTCGGTTTACCATTCATACCTAAATTTTTCCTCCTACTACTTATTAACATGACATTAGTGTTCATTGAATTAATAGTAAGTTTGTTAGCAACGCACCACTTATGTATCTTCTGCATGTTGTTATTCACTTCATTTACATCAATGTCACTCTGGTCAGGAGTAAAAGTATGAAATAGGTTGGAATCATCGGCAAACAGCCGAAAATTGAAATAATCAGTAACAGTTGGCAAATCATTTATATAGATCAAAACAGAGTTGGCCCTAATACTGATCCTTGTGGAACACCACATCTTATCTTCTTCCTTTCAGTTGACGTTTGATCACACTGAACAAACTGAAATCGGATACTGAGAAAGTCCTCAAACCATTCAAGAGGTAACCCTCGAATGCCATAAGTAGATAGTTTACCTAGTAATACATTATGATTATTTGTGTCAAACGCTTTTTGAAATCGATGAACATACCCTGAGTTACTTTCCCCTGATCTATAGATTTAAGAGATTAATTTATCAAGTTGATCAATGACAATTTAGTACTATACTTCTTTCGGAATCCATATAGATTGTAATAGAATATCATATTTTTCTAGAAATTGGATTAATCTGATATTTATTCATTTTTAAAAAGCTTTACTGATGACAGGTAGAACCGATATTGGTCTATAGTTAATTGGATCTTCTCTTGGCCCTTTTTTGTGTAGGGGAGTTTAAAATAATACATGTCCTCGATTAACACCAGAAACACGTGTGTGCGTGTGAGTGTGTGTATGATCGAGTGGGATATATATATATATATATATATATATACAGAGATAGGAGAGATATTTCATGAATATGGGGATTTAATTATACTAGGGTATGAACTATGAAGGGGGGGGGGTTCAGATTGCGCGGATATTATGATTGGACAGGAGGCTGTCTCTCATGTATGGATGTGGATTAGAGAAAAAAATAAGTTCAAATTAGTACAATGTCTTGTGGTTTTGAGTGACATATATTATATTGCATGAGTGTGGTTGAGAATAGACCATTTGCTCTATAATAACCCCGAATATCCTCAGAAGTTTTCAACATGGATGAGTAACACCTTCTGTTGTATTTTAGAATAACAATTGCCATAACAATTTCCCATCTACTGGTGCTGGTGAAATTTGCCCTACAATGTTCATCTCTCTTTTCTCGTTAAAGCCCCACTGCACTACTTATAGCTAATTGCGCCCTCTATATAGCAAACAATGCCTAATCGATGACCATTGGTCCCCCATGGTCCCTTTGTTTTGTTAATTGAGAGATGATTTGATGAGATAACCACCTGTCAGTGACCATGCAGGGAGGTCTAATCCCTCATGTTCAAACTACCTTTAAGTATCTCTTTAAAAAACTCTCTTTTTATTAAAATATCAACATAATTGATTTCTACTTGCAATAGGCAATTATTAACATCTCAAAATTTTGGTCACATTGCAAGTCATTTTTGCTATTCGTATTCTTAAAATGCCACATTTGTTTCTACTCCAACCGGATACAACACAGAGCTATGTGCACATCCACTATTCGCTACACACACGCACACACACACACACACGTTTGCTAGTCTGCTTTTTGTTTTAATGGGCCAACCTGTAAAGAGCAACAAAAAGATCCGGTAGGCTGCCGTGTCAAAAGACTAGCGCTTGATTG
>CP137684.1:5801725-5822950 GCA_037976565.1 Mesocentrotus franciscanus | reverse complement strand
AAGGAAATGGAATGAAAATTGGTTGAAAAATATATAGTTTTATGACAAGGAGGACTCGAACTTAGTAAGAGATAAATGTAAACATACTCACCTTTTATTATGATAAGAAAAAAAAAAGGACAGAGGTATAAATAGTCAGTAAATTGTCAACAGAAAAATATGGCAAAATAACAATTTTGTAAGGGACAAAACGAATTAGTGTGAGAAAATTGTTGAAATATTTAAACAAATTGAAGAATTAAATTTATATTCGCTAGTACATTTATCATTTCTTGATATTTCCTATCATTTATAAAATTGTTATTTTTTTGCCAGATTGGGCCACCAGCATAAACAATAACTGTGAGCATTGTTCTACCATGGACCCTACTACCATAGTTCTACTTATCCAAAGTGTGTGTGCAAGGGGGTATGCAGTGTGATTGCCATGCCTAGGCCTATCCTGGCCTTGCGCTAGTAGCGCCCGGGAGTAGCGCTTTGCTGAAAACAAAATGCGTTCTGAACATTTAATTTTCAACCTCTCTTTTCTCCTCTTTTTAATCCACAAATTAAGTGTTTTCTGTGAGGGATCAAATTTGCAAATAATCATCCTAATATTTTGCACAAAACTTTAAAAATGAAATGAAGGAGAAGAAGCATTTTTGTTATGTTTGGAATAAATTTGAATAAACTACCATAATTAATCAATGGAGCAAAATCTCAAAATTCTGTGTAGAATCAAAGCAAATCAAATCAAATCAAAATCGGTCACAATATGAAGGAGAAGAAGCATTTTTTGTGATTTTTAAATTATTTTTGAATAAATTTGCATAAAGTACCATAAATAATCAATGGAGCAAAATCTCAAAATTCTGTGTAGAAGTTTAGTGTTCCAAATTTAGCTCTACCAGATAAGGCAAACCAAATCAAAATCGGTCAAGAAATTAGGGAGAAGAAGCAATTTTTGTTATTTTTGGAATAAATTTGCATAAATTACCATAATTAATTAATGAAGAACAATTTTAAAATTCTGTGTAGAAGTTTAGTGTACCAAAGTTAGCTCTACCAGATAAGGCAAACCAAATCAAAATCGGTCAAGAAATGAGGGAGAAGAAGCAATTTTGTTATTTTTGAATAAATTTGCATAAATTACCATAATTAATTAATGGAGAACAATTTTAAAATTCTGTGTAGAAGTTTAGTGTACCAAAGTTAGCTCTACCAGATAAAGCAAACCAAATCAAAATCGGTCGAGAAATGAAGGAGGAGAAGCATTTTTGTGATTTCGAATAAATTTGCATAAATTACCATAATTAATTAATGAAGAACAATTTTAAATTCTGTGTAGAAGTTTAGTGTACCAAAGTTAGCTCTACCAGATAAGGCAAACCAAATCAAAATCGGTCAAGAAATGAGGGAGAAGCAATTTTTGTTAGTTTTGGAATAAATTTGCATAAATTACCATAATTAATTAATGGAGAACAATTTTAAAATTCTGTGTAGAAGTTTAGTGTACCAAAGTTGGCTCTACCAGATAAAGCAAACCAAATCAAAATCGGTCGAGAAATGAAGGAGAAGAAGCATTTTTTGTGATTTCGAATAAATTTGCATAAATTAGCATAGATAATGAATTTCACGATTCTGTGTAGAAGTTTTAAATCCCCCTCCTAGCCCTATCCAGTGGTGTAGACAGGTTCGTACACCTGGGGGGGATGACTGGGCTGCCAACGCTAGTGAGGGCGCGAAGCGCCCGAGCGAGGAGCGAAGCGACCGAGCGGAGGTGTGGGAGGGGGTGTCCCCTCCCACGGTAGGGAGCTTTTGCAATTTTGAACTTGAAATCGTGCAATCTGATGCATACTTAATGAGGTAAAATAACACACACAAGCGTGCACGCACACACACACATACTCACACACACGCACACACACGCACATACTCACACACATACACACACACACACACACACACACATACTACGCCTTGAATGGACAGACATACATCGACAAGATCTACACACCGTGGCATACGAATACAGAATGGACTGACACATAGTATTGCATATTGAACCACACTACGTATTTATTTATCTCTGTGAATTTTGCTGTTACACCTCTTCAGAAAAAAACCAATGTCAACTGTGTACACGCAGGTATAGTCTTTGTTGTCTTGATAGGGGTATGTGGTTATGAATGAAAACAGCCTCTGTGGCCATTTGTGAATAGAACACATAAACAACAAACAAATAACGATTAAACTTTGAACAATATGTCTGTTCATTATAAAGCATAATGAATACGTACATACTATGCTTTTTTTACCTCAAAGAAACAGGCATAGTATCCATAGATGGATATTGGCTGGCGGCTCATTAACATACAGATACAAAAAACATAAACAGTATCACTATGATCCATGGAGTAACAATACTGCTTTGTAAGTTTGTGAAGAAATCGGAACCATAACGGCATTGAACCTTTTTAAATTAGGGCATTATTTACTTCTATTTGATCTCGGTCTTATAATAGTAATAGTAATAATAATAATAATAATAATAATAATAATAATAATAATAATAATAATAATAATAATAATACAAATAAAAAATATCATTCCCCAAAACCTGGGGGGATGATTGTACATGCCATCCCCCCACCTTGTGAGGTGGGGGATCATCCCCTCATCCCCTCCCGTTGTCTACGCCCCTGGCCCTATCATATGAAACAATCAGAATCAAAATCGGTTGAAAAATAACGAAGAAGAAGCATTTTGAAAATTGTGGACGGACGGACGGACGGACGACGGACGCCACGCCATGGCATAAGCTCATCGGGCCCTTCGGGCCGGATGAGCTAAAAATCTATTTTGGGAATTTCTCAATTTTTTCTTCATTTTCCGAAAGACCACCAAAAATTATGTCCAAATGTCGAAAACCAATTGAATAGGATAAGTATTGGCTGAGATATGACCATTGGAATAAAAAGATTGCCTATGGGGAACTCAGTGTTATATTGCTCTGGTTCATAACATTAGGAGCCAGAGCAATATGTTCCTATAGGAAATCTATTTGTTCAGATGGTCATATCTCGGGCAATACCTTACATATTCAATTGGTTTTCGACATTGGACATTATTTTTGATGCTCTTTCGGAAAATGAAGAAAAACTTGAGAAATTCCAAAAATAGATTGTTATGACGTCACAGCTTCTGTACTCTATATTCTTTTGTTTTTTTACCCTGATATAACAAGATTCCTGGGCCCCGTATTACAAAGAGTTGATATCAATCGCAACTTATTTGCGATTGATATCAATCGCAACTATGTACATAAGAGATAGGAGACTGCAGACTTGCGATTGATTCGAGGACTTACGATTGATTTGGATCAATCGTAACTCTTTGTAAGACGGGGCCCAGATATAACAAGGTAATTTCCTTGGTCCCCAAGGACCTCGTTATAACGAGTTTCCACTGTATATGGTTAACACTCTTATTTCTCTCAGATGGAGTTGAAGAGTATATAATCACAAAAATATATATAGTGATAGCTGTGTATATAAAGACCGCTCAAGGGAGATGAGAAAAGTGGTCTGTATGTACAGATTCCTTGAGTACAGGTTTCAATGACAAATAATTTTCAAGGGAAAAAGATATGTGGTCTTTGTAGACAGGTTTGACTGTATTAGCACATACATATACACAGCTACTCTTTGCATAGACTTTGCAATTAGATGTAAAATATAGTGTCATTACTTCATCCAATGATTTCCGACATTATTTGTAAAAGACATGTTCTGATTGGCTAATAACTGTAAGTAAAAAGTAGAATACAGTTAACTACTAAATTATTTATTCCTCTTTAAATTTGATGTTTGTTTTTGTTTTTTTGTAACTCAAGAATGAAAAGTAGACTATAGTTGAATTAGGGCCTTTTTTAAATATTTTGTCACATTCTCAAGGAACATAAAAAAGAGACAAATCAATTTCAAATACTAAAACAATTACAAAACTTGGTAAAGGTATGAATAATTTAGTTGTTGACTGAAAGAATTAGTATAAGAAGTAAAAACCTCCTGGGCCCCCTAACAAGCAGGTTTGCAATCAATTGCAAAATGACAATGGCCAATCAAGATCATCGTTGCATGCACATATTGTACAAAAGGCTGACCGTTAACTAATCAGAATCATCGTATTAAATTTGCAATTGATTGCAAACGTGTCCCTGGTATCAGAGACACAACACAATCAAACTCTTCAAATACAACCTGAATGACTATAATAAAAACAGAGTTTGGAATGGCATTTTCCCATGAAATGTTGTTGTAGTATATAAATAGATACAAAGACACACACAGTTACAATATATGTTTTCTTAGTGTAAATGTACTTATCAAGGTGTTATGTATTAGCCACAAAATGATATACATGGTAATAAACATATAAAATTTGCATTTACATTATATATATATTCAATTCATTCACACTGTAAACAAATGCATGAATTGAATAACAAGTACTATTATTGAGAAAAAAGGACTAATTGAGATAGTATTTACAAAATATGTATCGTATATACTTATGACAGAATAAGTACTATATATATATATATATACATGTAGGAAATTCAAGGTGATTTAAAATGAATTCAAGGCTTTCTCTCTCTCTCTCTCTCTCAATGCATTCCTTTATCTAGCTGATAGTTTGTAGTAGAGAAAAAGGGGTCATCATCGTGGGGCAAGATAAATCTTCATAATTTGGCCCCTAAAAAAATTGTACAAAATTATGTAGATTTATCTTTCCCTGCTAATGATGACCCCTCCACCTCCCCTCAACTTGCTGCTCTTTGTGTACATGGCATTATGGTACCAACAAAAATCTCACAATATTATGATGTGAAATTATCAAAGAAATACATCATAGTCTAGAACAATATTATAAAAACACAAGGTGTATCACAGATAGCCATATATAATACTGTGATAATTTGAGATGATAGGTAATGTAAAATGCATAAAAGTTTACAAAATGAAAATGCAGTTGATACAGTGACAATTTGACTGTAAGCGTGTATCTTCATTTATATCCTACATACAGTTAGCAATTATTAACATTCTCAATACTGCTCTTATAATTTGTAATTCAGGCCCAGAGAGTTAAGTGTTATACTAAAAACATGTCATATTGAATGAGTCATCAAGCACCATTAGCTAATGGGGAATCCCCTACACTCAAATATATGAAATTACTTCTTTGGTGATATTAAAGCATATCTGCACTAGTTTGGCCAGGAGGGATTAGACCTCCCAGGTGGTCACTGACAGGTGGATATCTCATCAACTCAGCTCTCAATTAACATAAGAAAAAGAGGATCATGGGGGGAAAATGGGCGCCGCTTAGGCATTGTTTGCTATATGGAGGGAGCAAGTAGCTTTAAGTAGTGCAGTGGGGCTTTAAAGCAAACATATTGACTCTTTGCTTTGACGATGTATTATAATGCAGTACTGCTCGAAATAAAGTTGAGACCCTTACACCAAGTCACCTCAAAGTCTATGAAATAATACATGCACTAATGCGTGACACAGTGTAAAGGTGTTGACTTTAGCAACATCAATACTGTTATGTTACAAAGAAGTAGGAAAATACTAAGCAGCGACTGCAGTTATTGTTCCCCAAATGCCATTGATTATCTATATTCCTGTTAGGTCACATGAAAAATGATGACTTTGTGACCCAGGTGGCTTATGAGAAATTACACAGAGCAAACATTGTGATTTTGTCTCATGTGAATAATGTAGAACTCACTGTGAATGACCACTAAACGTTCAACTTGCAACCTAGGAAATGCTTTACCCTGGCCAGCCACTCCAGCCAGTAAACGTTTGTAAAAGGTCAAGTTCACAATCCTACCTAAATTGGTATTGAATACAGGAAGGTAGCAGTGTGAGGAAAAAGCATTATAATTTAGATCAATAAACTATTAAAACATTACTGTTATAATTCTAAAACATTCCAGCATTTTCAACCTGCCTCACCGTTGCTACACCAAAGTTCGTCTCCGGGTAAGGGATTTCATCTGATTTTTTCTTCTTAAAAATCTTTCCAAGTCCACCAGACATCTTCCTCCCTCCAAACATCTTATCCCTATCCATCTCCTCTCTCTCCATCTCTCTCTGTCTTGCCCTCTCCTCTTCCCTCTCTTTCTTTTTAGCCTTCTTCTCCTGTTCTCTCTCCACTTTTCTCTCCATCTTCCTCATCAGTTTGCGATCAACATGCAGGTCGTCCGAGAGCTTAATGCTGTCGTCTGCATTTGGGAAGACCGGGAACTGGGGAGACATGCCCCTAGAGTCTCCTCCGTTGCTATGGGGATTTGAGTTGTTAGCAACCTCGGGGGAGGCTTTACCGACCTCAACATAGATGTTTTCCTCAGCTCCTCCTGACATATCAAATGTAGAGTCTGGACTGAGAGGAGGAGGGTCCACTGCAAGACTCAAGGGCCTTTGTTCGTTGGGTTCCCCCCTCATCTGCAAACAATGGAGAAGAGTTTTAAATGTAATGCTGGAATTCTATGCTAGAGTGATGCATTAACTTGACATTCAATATTGAGCTTAAGTTCATTTTAGCTACGTACAACCAGAAAATTTTGTTTTTAAGATAAATTTATCATTTTTTTTAAAGGTCTACATACACCTGTAGACTCCTGAAAATTGTCATGCCACGTATTAATTGAATAACAACATTTATTGAAGTTTGTCATTTGCTAAAGTCCCTTGCCACAAAAGCTGACAAAATTTCATTTTTGTGTCTTAAGTATCAGGTTGAAAGTTAATTTTCTGACTTTATTCTTAAGTCTGGACTCGCCAGGTTCTCCTTCATCTAACAAAACTAGATGGAATTTCAACTGCGCGCAGTCGAAAATGATACCTCCGCCATAGAGCAATTTTACAAACCAAAATGGAAGCAAGTTTTAGAATTCAAGTTTGATTGTAATCCATCTGTTGGTTTTAATGATAACGCGATCACAAGCTATTTTAGGATACATAATGAGCCCTGTGACCCCCAAATCTAATCAGTTCATTGGCTCTGCAAGATACATACATGACCCAAGTTTGGCGGTAATCCATCAATCGCTTCTTGAGATAACGTGATCACAAGCTATTTTGCATACATAACGAGCCCTGTGACCTTTGAACTTTGACCTCGTGACCCCAAAATCTAATCAGTTCATTAGCTCTGCAAGATACATACATGACCCAAGTTTGGCGGTAATCCATCAATCGGTTCTTGAGATAACGCGATCACGAGCTATTTTTGCATACATAATGAGCCCTGTGACCTTTGACCTCGTGACCCCAAAATCTAATCAGTTCATTAGCTCTGCAAGATACATACATGACCCAAGTTTGGCGGTAATCCATCAATCGGTTCTTGAGATAACGCGATCACGAGCTATTTTTGCATACATAATGCGCCCTGTGACCTTTGAACTTTGACCTCGTGACCCCAAAATCTAATCAGTTCATTAGCTCTGCAAGATACATACATGACCCAAGTTTGGCGGTAATCCATCAATCGGTTCTTGAGATAACGCGATCACGAGCTATTTTTGCATACATAATGAGCCCTGTGACCTTTGACCTTTGACCTCGTGACCCCAAAATCTAATCAGTTCATTAGCTCTGCAAGATACATACATGACCAAGTTTGGCGGTAATCCATCCATCGGTTTTTGAGATAACGCGATCACGAGAACGGGACGTACGTACTACGTACGGACGGACGGACAACCAGAAAACATAATGCCTCCGGCTACTTTGTAGCGGAGGCATAAAAAGAGGAGAGATAAAGGGAGAGACAGACTGAGAGACAGAGAGACAAAGAGAGAGAGACAAAGGGAGAGGAGAGAAGAGAAGAGATGAAAATAGAGAAAAGAAGAAGAAAAAAAAAGAGAAGAGAGAAAGGAAAATGAGAGAGAGAGAGAGAGAGAGAGTGCGAGCACACTCAGCACACTTTTTATTATTTGACAGGGGAAAGAGAAAACAGAAATTAATAAAGGTGATGAGAAAAGAAACAGAAAGAGAAATATCCTACCTAATTCTAAAAGGACTTCATCTTTGTCGACTGGTACAGGTGGAGGGTAGGCATCTCCAATCATTGCCTGACTGACCAGCACTACGCCAGGATTATCAGGGCTGATAGAGGGCGACAGACAAAGAAAGAAAAGAACCAGTTATCAAACATAAATTCATTCATTCAATTGGGTATTTATGCACACCAGCAAAGTCAATATGTTATCAGCGTTGACTACAAGATGTGGAGAGTACATGTACGTACAATATATCTCATTTTTCGTGATTTACAAAGTAAACAAAAACACAAAATTGAAAAGATCATTTGTTGCCATTTTTATACTCACTTTTTATAGATGACATCAGACAGGCCTCTCCATCTTCTCTTTTTCTTCTTCTTCTCTTCACCCTCAGACGCATCTGACCTCGGCGACACCTCCAAAGAGTCTCCCCTCTGGCCACCTCCTCTTGCTCCACCCAGATCGTACGCAGAGTCGGATGGCAACCCGGTCTCGTCCGGCGAGAAGCTCTCGTTGACCATTGAAAGGTCGTAGACGCCTTTCTGGGAGCCGCCGCTGTCATCCACAGTGGAAGCAACAGAAATGGAATCACCGTACGAAAATCTGATATTAGTTCAAGGATCGTTTCATGCATGGGGGCAAGGGGTCATAGGGGAAATAGCAATTTGTGCATGGATCGGTTTGGCAGCATGGTATTTCAAAGGTGTTTGGTAAACAATTTGCACAGGTAGTGTGGTGGCATAATATAAGTAAAGATAAACAGGAAGAAGAGTTAAAATATGCATAAAGAGTTGGTGAAATGGAAAGGACAAGGACAAGAATACAGAGGAAATGAGCAATGGATGTTGTAAACATACAGATTATAACATATAACATGAAGAAGGTTATACAATTGGCCACACATTGATTAAAGTGTCCATATGAAAAAGAAAGATGAGGGAAACATATAGAAATTACAAACAAACATATAACAGTACCAAGACATAATGGGGGAAGAAAAGATATATCAATAGGTCCAAAGGATGCCAGAAAATGAAAATATAAATAGACAAGAAAATCACACTAGATGGCACATTAATTGTGATAACATGCATATGAAACAATGATGGCATTATCGTAAGGTTTCATATTGCATTTCAAACAGAATGTAATGTATTACCATTAATAGAAAGGAATGTTTGCATGCATTTTAAGTTTTGAAAGAAACATCGAGGTAAAAGCCACAGGAATGAGAAAGGTTCATGCATCATGAAAAAAAAAGTGGAAAATGGAAGTGGAAGATATAAAAGAGAATAGATCAGTACCCAGATCACCAGAATATAGAGAAGAATTATCCACACAGCACAAAGATAATCAGAGAAAATCTGTAAGAAAGAGATCAAGTTGAACAAATGTGATATGCATACATTGTGCATAAAACAGTTGCACATGGGAGTACAGTTTGTGTATTATAAAATATTATGTGTGCATTTCACAGAACTCAATATCTTAATTTTGAAGGCTTTTGAAGATTTCACACATAAAGTTGACCATTATAGCGCATAGATCACAACATGCTGGCAAAAGAGAGATTTGCAGACGGAGAGTGCAGCTGACAGCTTTACACTTAACTAGAATGTTAACAATACAATAATTTCTTTGTAAGTCTTCATTACATAAGTCAGTATGGACGTTTAACCGTGTTGTAAGTTCTTTCAAAATGTGGGCATAGTCTGATCATAAGATGGGTGGGTGTTTTAAGTTTAGGATCTGTCTTTCGATCCAGAGGAAGTCCACATTGAAGTGACTCTGTCCTGACCAATCAGCATAATATTCTCTCTCTCCCAACCTCGTCACTCACCATAGACAATTGCTGCCTTTTAATGGTAAATATAATCTTCTTTTAAATCAATTATCAATGAGTCCATGGAAAGATTTTTACAAATGAAATAGAAAAGAAAAAAAATTGGAGATGTTATATTCCTACATACTTTGTTTTTCTTTTCTCAATTTGTTTTGTACATAAAACATGTGAACATTCTTAAAGTGGTACAATCGACGAGGAATGTTTTCTATTTGATGATTCTCACGATAGTTATACTAACCGTCGATTGATCCACAGTGAATCCCCCCATTGAAGTGACTCTGTCCCGACCAATCATCTTTCTTTCTCTTCCAGTACAGACCAAACGTGAGTAGAACAAGGATGAGAAGAACAGCTAAGATACCACACACGATAGCCGCTATAATACCGCCATCTATGTTCCCACTTTGGACTCGTCCAACTGTTGGGTCATCTGTATCAATGTCAAATGGGAATTAAATGTTTGATGGTGATATCCACACAGGTATCACAAACCGTCTGTTTGGAGCCCAACGGCCATCAATCCATGTACTTTAACACAGAGTTAACAACATTCTGGCTACCAGTATACACAGCAGATAAAAACATTGGTACTAGTGATATCATCTATATCATTATTAATAATAGTTACTGGTGGGCGCTTGTTTAATGCTTATATCTGGTATACAGATACAGGGCACTGCCAGCGCTTCAGTTATATTATCAAGGTTTCAATGTATCTGCAATTACAGTATTGTAGTATTCAATGAACAAATTTCTCTCCCCCTATCCACGAATTTGACCTGGGTTGAGGGTGGCAAATACAGATTAATGCCTAGCCGAAGGGCTGTTGATGCCATGCTGGGATTTGAACCCTCAACCTCTCAAGTGAGAGTCAAGGGAAAGAACCACTACACCAAAACTGTCTTTCATTGTAATAGGTAAATGGGTACCCGGTAGGAAGAAATTCCTTGAATGCTTGAGCGCCTTTTCATAGTAGCTTGGCTAAAGCCTGGGTAATAATTTGATTGCAGGGCCCTCAGGGAGAACAGTACGCGCCTGTACATGTACAGTGTTTTAGTGAAATTATAAATGCCTGAATGAATTAATAAATATAAAATTAAATTACGTTTAATAATTCAATATCATTGATGCTTTTAGTGACCTTTTGATTTGAAGCGGATCAAATTGATTAAAGCTGCTCCTGTATGAAATAAAGAAACAGTGGTATTTGTGAGCAACCATCAAGCTCAATTTTCAAACAGATTTGATCTACTTGACAGTAAGACCACCAGCAACACAGCTTTCCTGCAATCGTAATAAAGATTCAGTTTTGTGGATTAAAATGATTGATGAAGTAAGTTTGAATAGCGAGTAGCAATATTTTGACTGGTTATAAATCAAAACAAAATAATAATGGCAATAATTAGCTCTTATTTGCATACAAGAAGTGAATTTAATCTTTGTTTTTGCCGCTGCTCGGGACACGTATATTTCCAAGAACATTCAATGGGAATAATACTCAAAACACCTGAACCTGTGCTCACGAAAATTATTTTATCTAAAACAACAACAGCAACAACAAAAAATCATGACAATTTACATGTTGTATCTCAGCTGGACCGCATAATTGCAAAAGCGAATGAAATGTATTGACCAAACAAGTGTAAATTTTAATTTAATTTACCTGGTTTTAAGGGTTTTCTTTTTTTGTTTCCTTTTTTTTGTTTTGTTGATGGTAGGATGGGGGTATTTTTACACTACGAGACAATACAAACAACCCCTTAGCTTGAGATAAATTCCTCGCTCACGTTAAGGTAGTACCATATTAGTGACCTTACCCCTCACCCTCCCGGCCAGGCTCCCTCATGTTCCCCTTATGTATCCATGGTAATAATTCGTATCTATTTACACAGGGCATACAAAACAATATAATTTGTAATAATATTCAGTTATTATCCCCTCGCCGACGAAGTCGGAGGGGACATAGAAACGCTGCTGTACGCGTCCGTCCTTCCGTGCTTCCGTGCTTCCGTTCTTCCTTCCTTCCTTCCGTTCGTAACAAATTTGGTTTCCGATCGATATCTTTAGTAATGTTTGACGGATTTTCATGAAATTTGGTATGAATTAAGGTACATGGTATCAAAATACAGCCTAAGTTCGATTTCGGAGTATGTAGGTCAAAGGTCATAGCTCATTAAATATGCGAATCTGGTTTCCGTTCAAGAACTTTAATAATGTCTGACGGATTTTTATCAAATTTTAATGAAGGTACATGGTATCAAAATACAGGCTAAGTTCGATTTCGGAGTATGTAGGTCAAAGGTCATAGCTCATGAAATATGCGAATCTGGTTTCCGTTCAATAACTTTAATAATGTATGACGGATTTTAATCAAATTTTAATGAAGGTACATGGTATCAAAACACAGCCTAAGTTTGATTTCGGAGTATGTAGGTCAAAGGTCATAGCTCATTAAATATGCGAATCTGGTTTCCGTTCGATAACTTTAATAATGTTTGACGGATTTTAATCAAATTTGATATGAAGGTACATGGTATCAAAACACAGCCTAAGTTCAATTTCGTATGTAGGTCAAAGGTCATAGCTCATTTAATATGCGAAAAAATACACTCATGATCTTGTTTTCGATCGATAACTTTAGTAATGTTTGACGGATTTTAATGAAATTTGATATGAAGGTACATGGTATCAAAACACAGCCTAAGTTCAATTTCCGAGTATGTAGGTCAAAGGTCATAGCTCATTAAATATGCGAATCTGGTTTCCGTTCAATAACTTTAATGTCTGACGGATTTTAATCAAATTTGATATGAAGGTACATATGGTATCAAAACACAGTCTAAGTTCGATTTCGGAGTATGTAGGTCAAAGGTCATAGCTCATTAAATATGCGAATCTGGTTTCCGTTCGATAACTTTAATAATGTTTGACGGATTTTAATCAAATTTTATATGAAGGTACATGGTATCAAAACACAGCCTAAGTTCAATTTCCGAGTATGTAGGTCAAAGGTGAAAGGTCATAGCTCATTAAGTATGCAAAAACACCTCATTATATATGTGAAAATGTGGTTAACTTCCTTGCCTAGTATAATAGTAAAGTCTAATGGAGGTAACTTGTTCTGACGTATATAGGCCATTTGTACCCTGCGAGGGGATGCTACGCTTTGCGTTGACTTGTTTTATTAAATTCTTGACCATTTTCACTTTAGAGTGGTGTTGTGCTTATACCAAAGAATGTTCAAATAATGGAATGTCAGCCTTCTCATTTATGCAATCGCATTTATACACCTGGACAAACTTATCAGAACAATTACCCCCCTGGACAATTACCCCCGGAAAATTATCCCCCGGAAAACTACCTGCCACGGCCAATAACCCCCGGAAAATTACCCCCTAGGACAATAACCCCACTCCCCTGAAAATTACCCCCTAAGACATTCCCCCCACCCCCCAAAAAAGACAACCACCCGAGGACACTTACCCCACCCCAGAAAATTACCCCTCATTCATTAAAGGGCAAGTCTACCCTGATAGTAAGATGGTTTTAATATAAGCCGTTTTTCGGGCGGTAATTGTCCTCGGTGGTAATTATCCTAGGTGGTAATTGTCCCAAGGGTTAATTTTCTTGATGGTAATTGACCTTGGGGTGGGGACTGTCCCTCTGTTAATTGGCCAGGGGGGTATTGTCCAAGAGGTAATTATCCTAGAACGGATATATATATATATATATACATGCATTTTTACTAAAACAAGTTAATCTGGATATATATAGCGCTTAATACGAAATACCGTCTCTAAGCGCTTTACAGATATGATAATATATACATGTATATATATATATACACTGATACGCACACACACACATATTAAACTTCCTAACACGTTCCAAAAATGCCTCTCCATGACCTCTCTCTTTATTCACCTCTCCCCCCTCCCCACCTCTCCATCTCACTCTCTCATCATAAATCAGTGTTTAAGATCTTTCTTTGACTGCACATGAAGACACAAAACATTTTTAAAAAGATGCACCAAAGTATACAAGTATAGTGTGAATTTAATGTTTACAAATTACACAAAAAAGGATTGCAAAACAAAAAAGGTTTTTTATTTCTAGTTATTGATGATTCAGTATTAATATGTATCAACAGTATAAAAAAGAAATGCAATTGCATTTTTGTAATACAAGAGCCTTTTGTTGGAACGTTTGGAAATGTTATGTAAGACAAAAATGAAAATGTATTACTTACACAATTGCTGGCACCGAAAGGATGAGTGCCGCAGGATCCAAGATTTTAATACAAAAGCACTCTTAAAATGTTTACTACAAAAATTCTATATACAAGACAAATTCTAAGTAATATATAAATATATGTGATTTTTTTGTCTCTCTGTGAGAATTCATGTCTTATAGACAAATTGTTCCAATCCATCCTTTTCAGAATCTCCACAAATATATAACATTGTCATTGATATATACAGTACATGTTTATTTTTACAGTTACATTAAAATATTATACAACTCACTCCAAGATCCTAATGATATGATTGGTCAAACGCGTTCACGTGCGATTGATTTACTGAGAGGAGCACCGTTTTTATTTTTCCAAAAGAAGCGTGCGATAGTTTCCAATACTGTCTTAACAAATTTAAAGTACCGGTATGCAATGCAGTCTGTGCAGAGGATATTCCTTATACTGCATATGCATGACACTGCCAGTATAGTGGTAAGTGCACTTATCTCTGTGCATACTTTATTAACCTGGGGGTTTATTTGTCAGCGATGATGACACAAAACAATCTTGGAATGGATTCTTATTACCTCAAATAACAAGGATCAATAAGTTTTGTTGTACATTGTATAAAACAAATAATGCATTTTTCATTCATTCAGTACATGATCTACCGGCTCTTGTTATGGCTGTTTTTGCACCTATCATACTCAGCCTGACAGCTTCATACGATAGATACATACAGGCTCAACTAGAGTACGGATAGATCAAATAATGACCTCATTCCCATGCATCAGAATTTGTGATGAGGAGTATAGATTTGTATTACATGTATATCAATAGACAATACCTCACTGACGGTATCATACAGACAATCAAAAATTGGCACCAATCTCTTTAACATGTATGTATAAAAGAATCAAGATTGGATGATAGCGCACCTTCTCATCAGCAGGATATTCATATCATGAGGCCACAGTAAGACATGCATTTTAAAGGCTGGTTCAGATACGATACGGTTTTGCTGCATGAATGACATGCTTCATATCAAAATGAGCCTTAATTGTCCTTGTGCATGTCATTCATGCTTATCATTGTCCTTGACTTTGACTGTCATTGAGCACGACCTTCACACTGTCATTGTGAACGACCCTCACACAGCCATCTGCATAGTGATCTTCGGGTATGGTTTGTATCCCTCGATCTCAAAGTCTTCAAATTTGAAGTCGCCGATGTTGGTGACCTTCCTCTTAATGTTGAGCTTGGGGAATTGACGAGGAACTCGCTTCAGCTGTGTGGATAAAAACAAATCAAGTTACATAATTAAATAAAGAGAAGGTTGAGCTTTGACTAGTTACCAATTACGATGAACAATAATTTGTAAGGTTTCTAATTCACCATTTGTCAATTTGAAAGGAAATCATAGTAGAAATCCCCCTGAAAAGTATTGAACTTCAAATGGTCTCATTTCCAAAATATCATGATAATCATGAGATATAAAGCTGAAAAGTTTGGACCAAGCTTTACAGGTCACGTGGTTGCAGTCCCATATACCCATTTCTCTGTGCAGTGCATGTGATTGTCTTTTTTCTGTTGCGTGGAAATAAATGTATATTTCAACGGCTTATTCCGAAAGGTCGGGTAGCGTCGCGTCGCGTTATGGCGGGGGCTTTGGACGAGGCGACGCGACGCTACCCGACGTTTCGGAATAAGCCCATTTCAACAAGGCTTAAGAAAAGGCCAGTCCTCATTCCCCCCTCGCCCTTTTAGGGTGAAATAGTATTGGAGAAAGGTTTGACTAAATCGCCCTCTCATACTCGTAGCTAGTCTTGTATTCCCAGTCTCTTACCTGTTCTTTGAGTGGTTCGATGTGATTGAGATACACATGCGCATCACCCAGGGTGTGCACAAAATCTCCTGGTTTGAGGCCAGTCACATGAGCAATCATGTATGTGAGGAGAGAGTAACTGGCGATGTTGAAAGGCACTCCCAGACCCTGGAGTTAAAAAAACAAACAAACAGAAGAGGCGACACATTTTGACAAATGTTAAAGGGAGTGGGTGGTCAGTTTCCATGTGCAGAAGGTCATAATTTGCTGACACCAGACTGTGTGGAAATACCATTAATGGGTGTACAAGTCTGCATACAGCGAACCCGTAGGCCAAACAAGAAATACCCCCTAGTCTCTCGGAGATTCTTTGGGTAATGCTAATATCAGATAAGGGCTTTACCATATATGGGGAAAAGACAGCACATTACTGGTACATACATGTACAGTACATTTAAAGCCTGTATGCCATAAAACTGTAGGCTAATCCTGGTGATTGACAGTACCTGTTATTGGGTAACACCCCAACAGTGTCAAATTCCCCATGAGAGCCCATTACTATGTGTCTTTAAAACACTACCGGACCCTGGGGATGGGTATGTTACGGGTTTGAGTCCTGGCAGGGCACTAAATGCCTTTTATTGACATTTGAAAAACTCCAACCAGGGCTCTGTATTATAAAGAGTTGCAATTGATCCATCACAACTTAAAATTAATGGCAACTCTGCACGTCAGGCATAGGAGTTCAAATCATTTTAAGTTGAGATTGATTCGAATCATGGAGGAGTCAGAGCCCATAGTGATTGATTGACAAAACCAACAATTTAATTGTAGCATTAAGAGGCCTGGCGACGGGTATCGTTATCATTAATATTTGTGAGGCCTGACCAGAGAACTTTGCGGTGACCTTTATGCAAGGACTACTCACCATGTCTCCCGATCTCTGGTATAGTTGGCAGGAAAGCTCCCCGTTACAGACATAAAACTGGACGAAAGCATGGCAGGGTGGTAGCGCCATCTTGGGCAGATCTGTAACAGTGAAAAAATCAAAACATGTTATTTTCTTTGCTCCAGTGCAATGAATTGACTAATAAAGTAGAATCGAATTGACCCGAAATTTAACTTTCAGGTAAATGTATTGCATTCACTCATTCGTTGTGTTCTGATTTCCTAGTTTGTTTGTTTGTGCGTCTATTGCACTAAAGAATTGTGGTATAACCTATCCAGATTCCTTCGCAACCAGCATTCTCTCCAAAAAATATCTAAAAACTCACCTCTTCTGTTAATAACATAGTTGTAAAGTGCTTGTGATCATGTTTATATCGAAAATGCGCTATATGAATACATTGTTATCATTATCACCATCATCAGGCAAACTACAGTCAAACCTGCTTTAGTGACCACCTGTCTACAAAGACCACTTTTTGTGTTTCACTTGGGTGGTTGCTATAGACAGGTTTGACTGTATTAGGTGAGTGATACACTTTAGGAAAACAGAAGAGGTGCAAGTGATGAAAGAAATAGACATGTAAACAACAAAAGAAGAAAAAGAGAAATACATATACCAGCAAAAGGATAAATGGTAAGAAATATAAGAAATGGTAGCAGACATGAGAAATTGTAACAAAATATGAGGAATGGTAAAAGAAAAAAATGAGGAAATTAACATAAAAATGAGGAAATTGTGACCGAAAAATGAGGAAATTTAACATAACATGAGAAATGGAAATGAAAAAAAATGAAGAAATAGTAGCCAAAAAATGAGAAATACATGTAGTAAGAACACGGACAAATACAAAATGAGAGATCTTTACCTGGAGGGTTCCAAGCAGACATGATGATCCTTCTATCATCAGGGTTGTTCTTGATCGTCTGATGACGTTAGCGAGCTGGTCCACACCTTGCCCAGTGTAATCAGTAAACGATCCTTGTATTCAGCACCGAAATGACGCCATTGGAAGCCATAGACTGGACCAAGATCACCTGAAGTTACAAACAAATGTAACATGAAACATGTGTAGGATTTGAATTGGGGGCAACGCTTTAAAGTGCAACAATCACCAAACAAAATGTTGTTCTGTATGAAGATAGTAGTTCCATGTGGTAATACTATATTCAAAATATGAGCTTTGAATATTTCTTCTGTTTAGGTAAATTATTATTTAAAAAATCATACACCATGATATAAACATGAAAAGAGTAGATATATGACCAGCTTTTTCAATTTATTACTGTCCTTTTAAAATCTATTTGCAAACTAGATGGAACTTCAACTGCGCGCAGTCGATGATGCCTCCGCCATAGAGCAATTTTACAAACCAAAATGGAAGCAATTTTTAAAATTCAAGTTTGATTGTAATCCATCTGTTGGTTCTAATGATAACGCGATCACGAGCTATTTTAGGATACATAATGAGCCCTGTGACCTTTGACCTCGTGACCCCAAATCTAATCAGTTCATTGGCTCTGCAAGATACATACATGACCCAAGTTTGGCGGTAATCCATCAATCGGTTCTTGAGATAATGTGATCACAAGCTATTTTGCATACATAATGAGCCCTGTGACCTTTGACCTCGTGACCCCAAAATCTAATCAGTTCATTAGCTCTGCAAGATACATACATGACCCAAGTTTGGCGGTAATCCATCAATCGGTTCTTGAGATAACACGATCACAAGCTATTTTTGCATACATAATGAGCCCTGTGACCTTTGACCTCGTGACCCCAAAATCTAATCAGTTCATTAGCTCTGCAAGATACATACATGACCCAAGTTTGGCGGTAATCCATCAATCGGTTCTTGAGATAACGCGATCACAAGCTATTTTTGCATACACAATGAGCCCTGTGACCTTTGACCTTTGACCTCGTGACCCCAAAATCTAATCAGTTCATTAGCTCTGCAAGATACATACATGACCCAAGTTTGGCGGTAATCCATCAATCGGTTCTTGAGATAACGCGATCACGAGCTATTTTTACATAATGAGCCTTGTGACCTTTGACCTTGGACCTCGTGACCCCAAAATCTAATCACTTCATTAGCTCTGCAAGATACATACATGACCCGAGTTTGGCGGTAATCCATCAATTGGTTCTTGAGATAACGCGATCACGAACGGGACGTACGGACGTGCACGGACGGACGGACAACCAGAAAACATAATGCCTCCGGCTACGTTGTAGCGGAGGCATAAAACATTCATAATGATAAAAGCATTATTGTAAGTAAGCAAACTTCAGTGTTCTATTACTTATATTTCAGCATGTAACAACCTATATACCCCTTTGTTAAGATTTTGTTAACATTATGTACTTTAACAGATAATGATGCTGTAGTAAAGAGTTATGGACCAACTCTTTCACAGCTCTGAGATGTATGAAAAGCAAGGTAGGCCTTGGATATACATGTAATGTAACTGACAGCAAAATTACAATTTTGCAGTTACAAATATGTATTGCGGTTTTGAAAACCACTCGCACAAAGATATAAAAATATATATGAATATAGCATGAACACAAAGAGTGTGACGAAAATCTCTTAAATATGTCAATGACCGAGTCTTTGCTCATCAATATCCCCATAACAATGCATTTGGGTTTCTTCAAGTGTTCTCCAACATCTTCCATCAGATTCTTCCATTCTTTGGAAATGGCTTCATACCAATACCACTTGCATCTTGAATGCTAAGTCACATGAAAAACTAGAGAGTTACTTGACCTATTGTGACCTAAGGTCAAGCCGAAAATTGAGAAATTTGTCATTTTGTGTACAAAATGAATGGCAAAGTGAAGTTTCTAGTTTGGTCTATAAATCAGCATAATTTTACTCTTTAGAGTTTAGTTATCATTTATTCAAGCAAAATATTGATACGTAACAACCTCAAGTATCAGAAGTCCTAAAACAATACAATACATAAGATTAAGAATTAATAACAATAGAATACAAAAGAAGTTCATAAAACAATGAAATACATAAATTGAAATAGACATGGACAATTTTTTTATGTGATAATGCCCGATAGGCTTTTTAGAAACTTTTGCCACAAAATCAACTCTGTAAAAGCTTTATTTATGTAATTGTTAATAAAAATCATTATTCATGAATTTGATTTGCATGAATTAGCATAATTGATAAAATAAGTAATTTTCAGCAAAATTATAGTGAGGTCTCTTCCTTTATGCAATTGCATAAATTAGCATAATTGATAAAATAAGCAATTTTCAGCAAAATAATAGTGAGGTCTCTTCCTTTGCGCAATTTCTCAAGATGCGTGCCAAATTTCGAGGCAATCGGCCCTCCCCTCCCCCAGTCAGGGAGGTGCTCAAAATAGCCCAGTTAAGTACGGGTTAAGTAACGGAACATATTTCAAGTGGTTCTTGACATATCATGACAAGTCCTATACATGTAGTCTGAATTTTCAAGTTGACCTCTATGACCTTTGACATACATGTACTCCAAAATCTAATCTGATCGTTTTCCTATGGTGATATATATACTATCCTTAAGTTTGAAGTTTAAAATCTCAAATGGTTCTTGAGATATCGCGATAACGAGCTGAAGACATGGAATTTCACAAGTTGACCTCTGTGACCCTTGACCTACATGCTCCAAAATCTAAACAGATCGTCTTCCTATGGTGATACATACTATCATTAAGTTTGAAGTGAAAATTCTCCAGTGGTTCTTGAGATATCGCGATAACGATCTCAATGTATGGAATTTCATAAGTTGACCTCTGTGACCCTTGACCTTTGACCTACGTGCTCCAAAATCTAATCAGATTGTCTTCCTATGGTGATACACACTATCATTAAGTTTGAAGTTTAAATCTCCAGTGGTTCTTGAGATATTATGATAACAATCTCAATGTATGGAATTTCATAAGTTGACCTCTGTGACCCTTGACCTTTGGCCTACGTGCTCCAAAATCTAATCAGATCGTCTTCCTATGGTGATACATACTATCCTTAAGTTTGAAGTTTTACATCTCCAGTGGTTCTTGAGATATCATGATAACAATCTCAATGTATGGAATTTCATAAGTTGACCTCTATGACCCTTGACCTTTGACCTACGTGCTCCAAAATCTAATCAGATCGTTTTCCTATGGTGATACATACTATCACTAAGTTTGAAGTTTAAATCTCAAATGGTTCTTGAGATATCTCGATAACAAACTCAATACAAGGAATTTCATAAGTTGACCTCTGTGACCTGTGACCTTTGACCTACATACTCCAAAATCTAATT
>CP137684.1:5599351-5801225 GCA_037976565.1 Mesocentrotus franciscanus | reverse complement strand
ATTGTACACGCTGTGTATACTAGGAAATTAAAGTAAAGTTTGGCTGCTATGGTGACTATCTACACAACCTATATAAGACCCATTCTCGAATATGCTTCCCCTGTTTGGCACACTTCTATTTCTATCAATGAGACTAATAAATTGGAATTTGTTCAAAACCGAGCACTCAAAATAATTGTAGGATATAATGTTGATTATACGAATGCCCTCGCCATAACCAACCTTACTTCCCTATCCTCGAGAAGGGACTCACTTTTGTTAAGTTTTAGACAGAAGCTCAGGAACTGTGATCACCACAAACAACTTCTGCCCATTCCCAAGTCCGTCTGAAGCATGAGACAGTTGCGCAACATGACAGGTTTTCCGACGATTAAATGTAATACTGAAAGGTATCGTAAATCGTCCATCCCTTACCTTGCCAGTACCTTGAAGTAACTCTTTCCCCACCCCCCTACACTGTCTTGCAGATTTTATCTTAATTTTGAGTCAATAAATCAATGTCACTATTTCATCTTGCATGCCTTGATCCTATGGTGTATGTATATGGTTTTCTTTGTATTTTAGTTATTGTTATATTTACTTGTTGTTTTTTCCCCTCTCTCTCCCTCCCTCTCTCTCCCTCTCCCTCTCTCTTCATCTCCCCCCTCTCTCTCTCTCTTTCTCTCTCTTCAAACTTCTCTCCTTTTTTTCCTTTTAACCTTCCCTTTTTTTCTATTCTTGCATGTACTTGTATGATGATTATTGTTGGCTCGCCGAAATTTGACTTCTCTTAATTTTCATAAATGTATTGCATGTAATTCATGTATTACATGTATGTATATAGGTTGTTTATTCAGGCAGTGTGTAGTTATGTTAACTAGGAATAATATGATTAATAACTTATGTTCATTTCATTCCATGCTCTCTCTCTCTCTCTCTCTTCCTTTCTCTCATTGTACCTCCCTTTTCTCTCTCTCTCTCTACCCCAGTCGCTCTATCAATTTCCCTTGCATGAGCTATATATATCTTCCCCTGCTCTTTTATATCTCCTGCTAATACATCCTTTCATTTAATGTATATAAACGAACGCAATATAATTATTTTGTATTGTCAATATGTTACTGATTTATTTACTATGTTTTGTAATACCATTGTACATGTATACAATACATCACTGTACCTTTGTAAATTGACCCCTTCAGCTTTGTACTGCTGGTCGCTCATTATATACCAATTAAAAATAATATATAAAAAATAAAAAATAGTGCAAGTATGGAAGAACATCAGAGGAAAAATGTTCCCTGAAAAGCATGGCTCTTCAAATGGCTTAATATTCTAAATATGGCATGTAACATCATAAAAATCGGGACGGATTTTTATGCAACATGTTCGTGTGGAACCATATACATCTTTCTGTGGCTTGTTACTTAACCAAGACTGGGCCAAATTTCTTATCATTTTGATGATTCTAGAACCTTGCATTACACACCAATACTTATATGCTAGATGTTCAACCTTTTCTGATCGATTCCACAACGTTTCTTTCACAATGCAATCGCAGGACCAGAACTCAACTTTATCTTTAACAGAAGAAAATAATCAAGCCTTTCAATCCTCCCATTCAAATAAGATATTCTATATTTCATTGGTAATTATTCTAGGTGACGTCACTACTTTTGTAGTTACATCATTTCAAATAAACCCTGTACCAAGAATAGACTCGCAATTTAATGACTTTTCTATTTGAATCCTCGCAATAATTCAGCCATATACGTTTACTACCCTATACTTTAAACCGAGGCCATTAGGAAAGTGCCAAATTTGAATAATACTGTTTGCGCATTATAAACAGCCATTAACCATGTAAACATGTGAGATTTTACAGTTAGTAGTTAGAGTTTGTCATGTTATGTGCCCACTGCCACTTAGCGAATACAGTTTTGTTATGGACGTTGTAATACATATCCAACTAACGCCATTGCTGGAACGAATAAAGTTGGTTTCAATGAAAGATATGAGTTGTATCGTAGGTAACGAGGAACAAATAGCTTTTAATCTTCGCTCAAAAACTGACAAATCGTCTATTCAGAGCCAGAATAGCGTTAAGTCCGTGTGAAAGTAAAGAAGTTAACATCCTTCTGGCTGTCAACAGACAAAATGTAAATTAACTAATCCCATATCCAGACTCTCATCTACCATTTACAGTGGCTGCTTTAAAAACGTGGAACAACATCCCACTGTCCATCAGATAAATAACATGTCTTGCCTCATTCAAATGATCCCTCTAACATACTTCTTCCCTCAGTAATATCATGAATATAATGGGATGTACCTATGTTATAAGTCTATGTATTTTATTTTTCTCTTCAAATTCTGTGAATTTCTAAGCGCTGAGGTACTCCCGATTTTATGGCTCCTAACTAATCGATAGTATTCACAAATGACCAATTACTGAGAGTGAGAAAGATGTATTATTCTCAGTAAAATTATAAAGGTTGGCGTTTTTTCTGCTTCTAAGCAGTATTTCCGAGAAGAGAGAAGAAGAGAAATCAGAAAGGATGCGGTTTATTAATCGAAAGGTGTGACAGTTCGGACAAGCATATCAAATAATATTTTCAAAGTATGAAGACTTATTCGAGAGAGAATAGAAATCGTTACAAAGAAAGATTCATTATTGCATCCAGCCATTACCTAATGAGAGGGAGAGAGAGAGAGGAGGAAGAGAATGGGGAGAGAGAACGATAAAGAGAGGGGAAATGGGGAGGTGGGGAGATTTCAAAAAAGGAGAGAATAGCAGAGATAATGAGAGAGAGAGGGTATGAAAGAGTCGAGAGAGAGAGAGAGAGAGAAAGAGAGGAGGGAAGATAGGAAGGGAGAGAATGTGAAGAGAGAATAAGAGAGAGGGGAATAGGGAGACACGAGAGGGGGAGTATGAGAGAGGGGCAGAGGAAATGAGAGGGAAGAGAAAATGAGAGGGAAGAGAAAGAAGGTGAGAGGAAGAAGAGAGAGGGGGATGGGGGATAAAGATACATAGATCTAGAATGTTCGGATGAAATAATGTTTACCGGCTATAAATCCTTCCGTCACAAAACATTTTACCTTCTACGAAATGAAAACACATGGAAATATGCCAATCAAAACGTCAGACTCAAATTACAAGCGAGAAAAGCATGAAAAGTTAATACATTATTGTATGAAAGCAGAACAAAAGACAGAGTGGTCGATGAAATGGTGACAGATATAGGAAAATAGGAATATAGAAAAATAGAAGAAATAAGGTTGCATAAATTATTGTTAATACTTGAAATAGCTAGGTGTATATGGATCTCTAAATTGGCAAAGTAATTATTCGACCGTGAGGTAAATGCATATAAATCTTCAGGTTCATGGTACAAAGACGATTTATCTTTTTCACGACAACAGAGACGCGATGGCTCAGTGGTAGAGCAGTGGTCACGTAACCGGGAGGTCCCGGGTTCGAAACCAAGTCGATGCGCTCGGACTTAAACACGTCGGTTCCTGGTTCCTTACAAGCATACACATGCTTTCTTAACAGTCAGGTAAAACCAACCATCAAACCACACAACCATCAAACAACATATCTTTACATGGGGCTTTGTTTTATGAGATAATACGAATAGTAATGTCTCCAATAATATGGAACTGATCATTATTCGACTGCGAGGTCAATGCAGAGAAATCTTCAGGTTTATGGTACAAAGATTATTTATATTTTTCGCGATTGTTCAAGCAAAACAAATTATATTCACATGGCTTATGAAACCTCAGTGATTTCGTGTACAGGAAACAATGGGCATGAGAGTAAATCCCTTTGAATTTATCGATTTGGCAATTTTAATTTCCCACATGCAGAATATTTTTCCAATGTTTATCCATTTCTGTTAAAAATCTCTCTGAACTGTTTCTCTCATTTTCTGTTTCCCTTTAGACCAACTTGATATTTAAGATGAATTTAATTTTTATTAAAAGTACCATCCAATGGATAGAGTGATGAGATTGTAAAAGCATGTTGGCTTATAATCTAATTGGAGTAAATCTTATTTTTTCTCCATTTCTTTCTCGAACTCCCTTTCTCTGTGTCTGTCTCTCTCCTCTTCTACGCCTTTCTCTTCTATTTCTATCTTATTCTTTCTTTCTTTTTCTCTCTCTCTTCTCCATCTCCCCTGTCTCTCTCTCTCTCTTATATTTCCTTCTCTTCCTTTTCTTTTTTTCTCTCTCTTCTTTTTTTCTCTCTTCTCTCTCTCTCTGCTCTCTCGCTTTCTCTCGCTCTCACTTTCTCTCTCTCTCTCTCTCTTTCTCTCTCTCTCTTTCTCACACGCACACACACGTACACACAAACACCAAGCTGTCTCACTTTTTGTATACTTTCTCTCTCTCTCTCTCACGCTGTCTTTCACTCTCTCTCTCTCTCACCTGTTGCGTGTTCAGCCCCTAAACATGACTCTGACAAAATGATTGAAGATGTTTGATAAATCATTCTAGAGAGTGGATTCTAATTGTAATGGATGCGGGAATTGTAAAGAGAATCGTGTCTGACATGTATAACTGTCAATTACGACCGAAGATGATTTATTTAATTTTGGGAGGAAAATGTGAAGTACACACATACACACACACACGCACACACACAAACGCACGCGTTAAAAGAGGGAAAATGACGGAGAGACATTGATACACAAAAAAGGGATAGAAGGATATTAAATAGAGGAAATAGAAAAGGAAGATTTCAAGAAATCTATTTACAACAGAATAAAGAAAAAGGGGTGCATAGGCCTTCAAAATACAACAGGGGTGAGATAGAGGGTAGGGTAGCCAAAGAGATGAATGATAGAGAGCAGGCTCGGGTCCTAATGTAGGAAAGTGGAATTTTGCATTACTTATTGTAGCAAACATAATGTGAGCCTCACCATTTGATTCTCTATATTTTCGGGCTCAAACCTGTTAGGACACATTGACTTAAGCAGGGATATGCTGTATGAGAGGAGAGAAGAAGGATGAGAGAGAGGGGAAAGATGAAGGGGAGGAGAGGGGAAGGATGAAAGAGAGGACAGGGGAAGGGTGAAAGAGAAGTGAGGAGAGGGTAAGGACGAGAGAGAGAGAAAGGGGAGGGAGGATATTAAAAAATACTAATGCGCTTGCATGACACATGCTCCTGCGACAATGCTCAGCGGGGATTTCCTACACGTACCGATTTTTTTTTTATTTCAATCTTGGACCCAACACCATATCCAACCTTAACCCATACCCTTACACAAATCTAAAGCTAACCGAAACTGCAACGGTAAACCTTACCCCAACCCTATGTTTTTGGATGAAATAAAGGCCGGAGCAATTGTTGCTGGATCAGGTAAGCAATCTATGAGGAACAAAAGCAGATGACACTTATTAACTTTGTTAATAAATATTTTGTGTTATAGCTAAATACATGTATATAATATTTTTAATTTCATATACGTTTAAAAAACAACCTCGTACTAATTTTTCATGCGAGCCCGTCTTGAAATGTTTGAAAAAGGTATTAGTACTAATCTGAAGATAATTGTAAAAACAGCTATTACAAAAAATAACTAGAACTTGGTTCTTAGAGACAGATCAAGTTACAATATTTGTTTAGAAATAACAATACACAGAGAGAGAAAAAGAGAGAGGGGGAGAAATGCATGGGGCAGATTTAAAAATGTGAAAGAGCGCAGTGGGCATGTCAAAATCATACTGACGAAACACTGGTATCAAGGGGGGTTTAGGATTCCTTGATCAATGAAATATAAATTGATAACAGGGTAACCACTGGGGTGCGGCAGAGGGTCCTGTTATCTTTAATCGTTTTTCCCCTGTCCCTTTCATCCCTTTCACCTCTCTCTCTCTCTCTCTCTATCTCCCCCTGTCCCTACTCCTCCTCCTCTCTCTCTCTCTCTCTCCCGCCCTCTCTCTCGCTATGATCTTCCCCTAATCTCTCTCTCTCTCTCTTTCTCTCTCTCTCTCTTCCTCCCTCCCCATCCTCCCATCTTCCTTCTGTCTGTCGGTTTCTCCTACGAAGAAAAAAAACACACACACCAACAACAGAAGGATTCACAGAGCATTATTTGGGGCCGGCGCATTGCCTACCGGGGGTTCCTATATTTGCAGAGCTATAACCTATGCTTCCCTGAATCCATGGACCTCTCCCCTCTCTCTACTTTTCTGTCAGGACTTGCGCCACCGACGCAAGAGGGCAGTATTGACCATCACCCATTCATGAACAGGTTTGTATTTCCGGTCTTCTAATTGGCTGATATGTTTACGTCATTAGCAGATTGGAAAGAGGTCACAAGCAATTAGACTTTGATTATTTATTGCTTTGCCTCACTATTTATAAAGTCCAAAAAGGACAGATGTTTACTGGGATTCAAACCCAGAACCCTAAGATTGTCGTACGCTGACTTTACCGATTGAACCAACGATGGGTTGATGAAAGATAGGTTTGCATGATTATTATAACCCTAACCCTAACGGTTACGTCATTGCTACGTCACATGCTGTAAAGCAGCCGAGATTTATGAATTATTTATGTTTTATAGCCACAAGTTGTAGCCACAAGTTATAGCGTGAATATTGTCCTCTCGTCGGTGGCGCAAGTCCTGACAGGAAGAAAAAAATCGCATTCCGGTCCCTACCCCGGGGGCCCTCACATACTTCATTGTGCTCTGATTGATGGACGCTGCTATTTGTACAAATCATCGCACACTATTTAAAAAGATATTATCATTAACCGCATGGTTAATCATGAGCATATATTTTTGAAAAGATATTCTTTGGTTGATTCGATGCGAGTGCACACTATGTTAAATGTATATTCACCCACACCGTTTATCAGGCCCAAATGAAGCTACATGTACACATCAATTGATTTATAAATTCGATGTTATTGTTGTGTCTTTTCTCTTAATTTGGGGTACCCAATCGATTTTTGACTACATGCAAAAACATATTCTTATAATGTTGTCCATACAGCAACGATCGATAGGTTTGCCGCATTGTATCGACAATGCGAAGAAAATAAAAAGTAAACATTTAATGCAATACTACATACGATGTCGCCTAACAAACATGCAAGTTCTCGTTTTACTCTATATTGGGAAAAGTTTACAAATTTGTAAATATATTTTTAGGGTGCGCGTTAGAATCATTCTTACGGTAGAACAGCGCTCGTGTTCCAAAACTTCAACTGAAATAAAAGCCTGTAATGTATTTGAAGAACGTCGACACACATCGGTGCGATCGTTATGACAATAATTATGCTCATCCTTCTCTGCGTGTTCATTTATATATGATAAGATTGAACCGAGACTTCAAGTTGTGGTTATGGGCACTTTCATTTATCACATTTTAATTCGAATTGGCGATTTTTACCGTGGGCTGAACATTGATTTACACAATTTACTTTTGATTCCATAATTCCATATTCTGAGAGGAAGATTATGACGTCTTTTTTTAAACGATTTTTTTTTTGTTATCGTCTTACATAGATGTTTTAAAGTGTTCAATTGTTAATATTTGACAGAAAGAGAAATATAATTTGTTGTACCTGTGACACAGACAAACGGAAAGTTTTGGTCACCTGGCGCTTGGATTACTTGGATATAATTAGCGGTCGTCAAATTGGCAACGTGACATTGTGGACTTGTGGCCTTGCCATTGGTTCTTGAGCCAGATGAGTGACTAGCTTGATATGTTAGCTGATCGTAGGTAAGCAATCTTTGAGGAACAAAAGCAGATGACACTTATCAATTTTTTGTATAAATGTTTGTGTTGTAGTTGAATACATGTATATAATATTGAATATACGTTTAAGTAAACCTGAAAAACAACCTTGTACTAATTTGTCATGCGAGCCTGTTTTGAAATGTTTGGTATAAGTACTAATCTACAGATAATTGTGAAAACCGCTATTAAGAGAAATAAACTAGAACTTGGTTCTTAGAGACAGATCAAGTTACAATATTTGTATTTGTATAGAAAGAACCAGACAGAGAGATAGAAAAGAGAGAGAGGGGGGGGGGAGAAATGCATGGGGCATATTTAAAAATGTGTAAGAGAGCAGGGGGCATGTCAAAATCATACTGACGAAACACTGGTTTCAAGGGGGATTAGTATTCCTTAATCAATGAAATAGAATTTGATAAACAGGGTAACCACTGGGGTGTGGCAGAGGGTACGGCGCGCCGTTTGATCAATAATTCAAATATACACTGTTTATCGTCGAAAAACACTGTTTATCAAGCGATAAACACTGTTTATCGAGAGAAACTATGTTTATTGACTGATAAACACAGTTTCTCTCGATAAACAATGTTTATCGCTGATAAACAGTGTTTATCGAGAGAAACTGTGTTTATCAGTCGAAAAACACTGTTTATCGCCGAAAAACATTGTTTATCGCCGATAAACAGATATCGAGAGAAACTGTGTTTATCAGTCGATAAACATAGTTTCTCTCGATAAACACTGTTTTTCGCTCGATAAACAATGTTTATCTGATTTATTGGGCAAATGGCGAGCACTCGTACTCCAGATCAGAGCCGTATGCACTACTCCACACGTTAGTCAGCTAGGTGGCTTGGTGAAATTACCGTTACTTGCCTGATAAAAGCATCATTTTTAGTACAGGGCTTCCTTAGGAACTACTGAACGATATTATGGTAAGCCTAGGAGTCTCCGGCAAGAATATTATATAGAGGTGTGGGGCGGGGGCGTCGCCTCATAGCCCACAAATAATTTATAAGGTAATATAACATTGAGTTGTTGTTGTACAAACGCCATTTTTTAGGCCGGACAACTTTCCCATTTGTTTCAACACAAAATGACTAAACTTTCCACTTTCCAAAATGTATGACTCAGGATGGTCTTTTCTTTTTAGAGAATCTAATGTATGCAGCCCACCATTTATTTCGAGACGTGCCCCAAGGGAGAAGATACTTCGAAGAAAGACAGAAATTTATGGCATTTTTGTAATCGACAAATAGGAGAGTTGTCCGTGTCTTTACGTCACAATCCAGTGACCAAATTAGTAATCTGCGGCCCCTGATGATAGTGTCAAAAGCGAGTTTTTGAATTGAATTGAATTGACAAGGTTTATTGAGACAAATTCAAAGCTGAAAGCTGACTTATCTTGAATTTACAAATAAAACTGCAACATATAAATTACATGCAAATGGCACAATGTAAAATAGGCAAATATAAAATCAATTGGACATTCAGTAATTAAATTGATGTGATACAAGGAATGAAAAGAAGAAGTACATAAAGAAAGAAGAAAAATAAAAAGGAGGAGAAGATAAAAGAAAAAAGGGGGAAGAAAGAAAGAAAGAAGAAGGAATTATGATGAACAGTAACATAACTGTTTACAATTGATGTTTATAAAACCAGTAATACAATGTAGTATACAATTAGAAATTCAGTAATGAAACTGTTTCTTTGCAGTGTAACATTATGTAGCTACATTTGTTTTTAAGACAATAGCCTTGTCAATAAAACATTAAAACATTTATATTTACATAGAAAGTCAAGTTTAAAGGAAGTTGAAACATATCTTTTATGTACTACATAAATGTAAATTATATTGTATTTTGTATCATAGTGAAGGAATTAAACCAAAACTCTCCCCTTGTACCAAACTACTCTAAAAGGAAGCCAATACAAAAAAAGAGTCCGGGGTTTCCCCATTCGGACTTGGCAATCGGCCAATTTTTGGGTGTCTTACACAATAAATATGCATATTTTCCGGCAGAGCTAGGCCATACATATGGGGAAACCCAAGTAGCAATAATGCTTTTTGTCGATTATCAATGGCATTCCGCCAAAAACGACGAACAAAAGATGGAAGAACCTGCATTGAACCGTGATAGGCTCATGGATGTGGACTTCTGATATTGTCCTTGTGCAAATACGTGCATTCCCATAGAGTACCAAAGTGTATCATACCAGCCTCAATTACCTCAGTCACACCGCCAAACCGACCGATTTTTGGTCATATTATTATTATTATTATCATTATCATTATTACTACTTATACCGCGCTTTTCCAAAAGGCCCAAAGAGCTTACAGTAAATGACAATGTCATAAATACATGTAATAAGAAAAACAATCTTACAACTACAAACTGCAAAAAGATGTGTTTTAAAGGCCTTTCTGAAGGTAATAAGTGATTTAGACTGATTAAGTCTTATTCTAAGTGGTAGATCACTCCTATTTTGAAGAAGATGCAGTAAATGTCCTATCACCGGCTAATGTGCGAGTAACTGAATATGTGAGACGGAGAGGATCACTGGCTGACCTCAATGCCCTGGTAGGTGTATATAAATTCAAACATGTTTCTAAATATTGTGGAGCTTGATTATTTGGTATTTTGTAGACAACCAAGAGTAATTTCAAAATTATTCTTTGTTTCAAAGGAAGCCAGTGTAATGAGGTCAAGAGTGGCTGAGAAAGATGGCGCCAGAAACCTGAAATATCAATCAGGCCGCCCAATTTCGTAGCCGCTGCACTCGATCCAATTTAGTCGAGGGAATGGTAGAGAGAAGCCCATTACAATAATCAATACGGGATAGAACAAAATCACGCACATCATTATGACAGGCAGACTGGTCAATAAACCTTCTGATTCTAGCAATCTTCCTTAAATAGATATAACCATACTACAGATGTGAGAAATAGGATGAGACATCGACATGCAAGAATCAAATACAACGCCAATGTTTCTTATTGTTTTTTAAGGGCTAATAAGTGTGCCACCAACATCCAACTGAACATTTGGAAGACTGCGCAGATTGTGAGCTAAAGCAGCAACACAAAATTAAGTCTTTGAATGATTTAATTTTTACTTATTTACTACCATCCATTGCCTAATATCTGAAATACAACTTTGTAGTTTGATAAGTGCGTTATCAAGAACTCCTGGTGTCTTAGGATCAAAGGAAACATATAACTGTATGTCATCAGCATAAAGATGATAATTAATACCATGATGTCAAACGATATCTCCAATAGGAAGAGTGCAGATTGAGTATCCTATGGTTCCCACTATTGATCCCCGGGAGAGTCCAAATTCTAAGGTTGAGGGATTTGAATGTTATTAAATACGCCCGACAGGCAATGGTATTCAGGAGAGAAGGAGCAAAGTGAAAGAACAGAAGGAGTGGGAAAGAGAGAATTAAGAGAGAGGGAGAGAGAGAACAGAGGAAATGGGTAAAGAGGGAAGGCTCTGCTAAGACATAATTCTTGTATCATAACCAAGAGAGTAAAATCATAAAGTGTAATTAAGTAAATGGGATAGAGCAGATAAGAGAAGACAACAGATCCAATATAACCTAATCAGGAAACAAGATTGCACTCTTCAGGGATCTTAGGAAAGTAGAAGGAGAGAGAACTGCAATGTCCTTGATGCCTTTGGACAATGTGTCCCCTAGTCGAGGTAATCTTCTGGAGGGGCAAAAATAAAGGGCTTGGGTTCTAGAAGAAAGATGTCGAAAAGAAAGAACATCTAGACGACGTGGATTGACAGTCACATAAGCCTGAAAGACATATATAAGCAAATGAACATAACAAGTAGTCCCTACGAGAAGAGAGAGAAGACCAGTCAAGTGCCAGAAGTCTTTCATCGTACGGCATTTCACCACGCCTCTGCTTCAGCGCCAAGCGAGTCGCCGTACGCTGAATTTTCTCGATGTGTTGACTTGGGTTTGGGTCATCGGGTGCCAGACCGGAACACCATATTCAAGGATTGGCAAGATGAGAGCTTTATACAATGAGAATGTGGCACTAGTAGAAGCACCACGTGCAACTACTCGGATAAAACCAAGTAGACGGTTGCCTTAGAAACAATATAATCAATATGTGACTTCCAAGACAAGTCTGAGCTAACTGGTATGCCTAAGTATTGAAAAGAAGGTACAGAAGATATACATGTGTTTCCTAAAATGTATGGGGAGTTTGGATCCTCTTCTTCCTGGTTATATGCATGACTTTGGTCTTGTTTGGGTTAAAAGACATACCATTGCTGGTAGTCCACTGTATCAAGGTGTCCAAGTCTTTTTGAAGTAGGATTTGGTCAGCATCAGAAGAGATTACACGGAATAACAAGTTATCATCTGCAAAGAGAACAACTTCAGAAAAAAGAGAAATAGAAATATCATTAATAAAGAGGTTAAAGAGCTTAGGCCCCAGCACACTCCCTTGTGGAATTCCAGAAGGAACATGAATCCAAGGAGAAGTGGAACCCTGAAAGAGAACAGACTGATAGCGGTTAGAAAGTAAAGAGCGAAGCCACCTCCACATGTTGCCCTAAATATTGAACTGAGAAGATAGTTTGGCAAGAAGGGCATTGTGAGGAATTTTATCGAATGCTTTCGACATGTCCAGAAACACTGCGTCAATTCGCGGTGGAGACCGCTTATCTAAGACAGTCGCCCACCTATGGATCACATTCACAAGCTGAGTTACGCAGCTCCTCCTTCTGGTAAACCCATGCTGGTACATGTTAAGGAGACCATATGATTCGACATGATTATCAATTCCCTCACAGTAATTTTCTCAAGTACTTTGCACAACACAGATGTTAATGCAACTGGTCGGTAATTGGCATTGGAGGATGAAACACAGGGGTAATATGGGCCCGTTTCCAAGAGGACGGGACAGTTCCACTGTGAAGAGATGCATTAAACAATATTGTGAGAGGGTGTGAAATTTCAAGAGCAATGTGACTGAGTACACTGGGTAATAACTAATAAGCCATCTGGTCCTGGAGGTTTGTTCTTGGATAGGCCAAGAAGAGCAGATTAAATGTCAAAGGTAGAGACGGATAGGTCAAAGAGAGGAGGGATTGGCAAAGAACAGGAAGAAGGAGCATCAGGAAGAGGAAAAGAAGGACCAAAGACAGATGAGAAAAAAGTGCTGAATGCATTAGCAATATCACAAGGTTTACATACATTCACATTATTGAACTTAAATTTAAGAGGTGGTGCTGCATGCTTCGGATTACGTACAAATGACCAGAATTTACGCCTATTATCTTTACAAGCAAAGAGGGAGTTTACATAGGTCCAGTAGGATTTCTTCTTCTTCTTCCATTTGAGTACGTCCCTCTTGTAGAGTATTATCGTACTTTGTGCAGAAAAGGGTGCGCGGTCGCAGGAACACGTGCGAGGGAAGTGCAGTGACGGACAAATAAGAAAAACTCAAAGCTAATGTGCAAGTAAAAACAGCATCTGTCACTTAGCGAAGAGTGACTGAAGAGAGGCGGCTCTTGAAGACCTCGATAGACGGGGCCGACACCGCTGTAGATGGGAGAACATTCCAGAGACAGACCACACTTGGAAAGTAGCTGTGTTGGTAGGCAGAGATTCTGCAGTGCTGTTGTCTGAACTGTAGGTGATGTCCCCTTAATTGTTCTTCCAGAAGATGGATGTAGGTAGGGTTGAGCCGCAGGAATGGCTATAAGGCCATTCATAATTCTATACAGCATGACGACCTTGCTGTGGGCTCTTCGTTCGGAGAGAGTCTGCCATTGGAGCTTCTGGAGCATCGTGGTGACGCTGCTCTGTTGGCCATAATCAGATGTTACAAAACGGGCAGCTCTCCGTTGAACCATTTCTATTTGAGATGTGAGTTCAATGGTGTGTGGGTCCCATATGCATACCGTAGAGGATTTTCTAGATTCTTTCTTTACCTTATTTCTAATAGCTTTGTAAGCAACCCAATCATCATTCTTTGACCTTCTAGCCATTCTAAATAATGAATGTTTCTGTACTATGAGCTTCTTTAGTTCAACAGAGATCCAGGGGGAACATTTAGATTTCTTTTTTAAAGTTCGAGGTATAGCGTCTTTAACAGCAGCATGAAATAAGTCGAGAAATAGTTCGTAACTTTCTTCAATGTTTGACGGATCTAAAGTGAGTTCCAGGGTATAAGATGTAACATACGTCGAAGATGATCAAAGTCTGCCCGTTTCAAATGAAGAAATGACCGTAGGACTGAAGGCGTGGGGGCAGGCTTCGATGAACGAAAAACAACGTGAACGGTTTCGACATATGACAAGGCATAATCACGCGTGGTAAACACAAGATCAATAAAAGAACCAGTAGAAATGTCATTATGGGATGATGGGAGAAGTAACCATCTAAACGAAGCCATACTCTCCCATGGTGTCCAAGCAACGTTTTCGATGAGATGAGGTACTGTTGGTAGACATGTCAACATTGAAGTCTCCCATCAACAAGCATCCACCAAACATGTCCAGATGAACAGCATCAATTTCTGACTGTAAGTCATTCCAGAATGAAAGAGAGCTGCTAGGTGGACGATAAAGAGCGCCAACAAGCCATGTGTCTGATCCAAAGCTTATAGATGCCCACAAGAGCTCAATCCTATGACTGCCATTAGTCCCAATGATATCAGGGTCGATCAAAATAGGATTCAATCCCTGAAGAGCTAAGATCAAAACACCACCACCTCGGCGGCTGCCAGGGCGATCATAGCGTAAAACCACATAATCATCAGGAATCCCAAGAGAAGAGTTGACAGTACTACTGTCCAGCCATGTCTCGGTGATACAGACGATATCAGGCTTGGAAGTATTAAAAAAACACCTCCAGATCTGGAATTTTGCTTCTCAGGCTTCTCGCATTAATAAGGCAACAGGACATACCTTGAGAGCGACAATTCTGGTTAACATTGTTCCGTGCATCACAGGCACTATAGTAGTAGATCTAGTAGTGTTTTGAATAGGTCCTGGATTATATTCTATATCACCAGCAGTATATAACAAAGCACGGAATGTTGAATAACCATTTGAATAGTATGGAATCGGCTTACCAGCTGGTCTGAAATTTTTATTGGAGGTCAAACGAGTTCTATTCCAGTTCATCGGTGAAACAGCAACGCTGTGGGTATCACCACAAATAATGTGCACTGCCCCAGCGAAGACGGTGAAGAATACAAAAAGTTTCAGTGGGAACATGATTGTTCTCGCAACCATTTTCATAGATGAATGAACACGAATCAATCCAAAGAGTCGTCAAAACAAGTGTAATGATAATTACCATATGCCTATATACAGGATTACCCAGAGTCAGTGCTGGTCAGTACTACATGTAGATCCAACACAAAAACGTAGCTGTGGGGCTGAAGTCAAACTGATGATTCATAAAGGTGAAAATCTACCAGCAGCTTTCCTTAGATATGTTACTTAACATTGAACTTCTTCCATTAACAGATCAAAATAACATCCGCAGGATCCACATGGAGATAATGAATTTCATTAAAGATGATCTTTCTGTCCAAATGTGTAAAATGTAGTGCGAAATGAAAAGACCACTCACATACACAGTTAGCTGAAGTTAGCTGAAGGTATCATCCTTCATGTGTATGCTTGTTAGTAAGCAAAAAAAAGACCGAAGGCTTCAAGTCCTCTTTTTGAATAAAAACTTATTTCAGAAAATCAATAACACATCATTGGTGTGTATGGAAAATTACTAATACTAAGTAACATGTAACTCCTTTCTAAAAGACAGTGACCATGGACACATGTAGCAGCTCTATTTCCAGACAAACCTCAAGGAATACCTTTTTTTTTCTTTCTCACGACATTAAATTGGATTGGTGTATAAATGAGAAATTCTGATGGCCTTGGGGCAAAAGATCGTTTGAATCAGCGTATTCGTTCAGATCAAAAGAATATTCGGATAATGGAGATACAAGGAAAAAATACCCGATTTGGCGAGCTTCCAAGTGTTAACCACCTGAGGAATTAGGCAAAAAATAGTTATGTATGTGGGTGTTTTTTATTTGGTTGCTTTGTTTTTACCTGACTCCTAAGAAAGCATGTGTATGCTTGTTAGTAAGCAAAAGAGGGACCGAAGGCTTCATGTCCTCTTCGAGGGACTCGATATTGACATTGGATTAATAGCGCCTCGACCGGGTTTCGAACCCGGAACCTCTCGGTTTAGAGAGCATTGCCTTAACCACTTGAGATGGTGAGGGTGTGTGTGTGTCTATGTGTTGATGTGCGTTTGCGTGTGTGTGTTGTGAGCTTGGGTAAGTACGTTTGTGTGTGTGTGAGTGTGTGTGTGTGCTTCTTTGTATGTTCGCGCGAACAATGTCGGTGCCTGTTATGACCACCCCCTACCCGCCCCTTTTCCCCCTCGTCATTATGAATAGTGCAGGCACGTGCAAAAGAAGGAGGGGTTAACGCCAAGTATGGCACGCTCTACAAACTTCAGCGCGATACCAATTAAGGTTGGAGCTAGCACTGAAATTCGGAAGTCCATTTAAGGTTTGGGTTGTACCAAGATCTTGCGACATCTTGCTTGATCTTCCGACTCTGGTTTTGGAATCGTGTTCTCTTTGGCTATAAGTTGAACTTGCATCATCAGTGCATGTGAGGAAAGCTTCGGACGTGCCTACTCCGTGAGAAGAATTGTGTCAGAGGCATCCTTTTAAAGTAGGGATAGGTAAGCAACAAAACAATAATTATACTAATAATGATGATGATGCATGACGATGATGCTACTATCACTATTACTACTACAGTCAAATCTGTCTATAAGTATAAACACTATTAATAATATTACAATATTGATAAGAAATAATATGTAATGGGGGAAATAACAATATACAACATATTTTGTATATAATTTACAAATTAAACAGTAACATTAATTATTGGTCCGTAAAGATATTTAAAAATAAAGAGTTAGGAAAGAAATTATATGTTTCTGGATTTCTTATTATGATATCATGTTTGACTTCTGTTTATCTTTCGATTAGAAAGTCAATGATGGATTCAAGCTACGCTTAATAATAGTTATAATAATAATGATGATAATAAGATCGATCATTTGGAAGCGCTAGAAACAGAAACTATCTATACGCTTACAAAATTGCAAAATGTGAAGAGAAACGTGAAATACATAGACTTATGCAAATAGGTAAATCTCATTAATTTAATGAGGGAGGAAGTATGTTTATAAAGATCTTTGGAAAGAGTCAAGACAGATTTAGTCATTGACCGAAAGTGGGATATGGATCCATGTTTTTGAAGCAACCACAGTAAAACATTTTTTCCGGTAGATTGCAGTTTAGATTTGGGAATAATCAGTTTATATTTTTCAGTTGTTGAGATAAGGTGATGAGCTGGTGTGTATATTTTGAGAGTTTCATGATATTCAGGTGCCATATGATAATCAATTATGATTCATTTACGTTAATCACACTTTTCATAAAATGATTGTGACAATATGATCTATTCCTGAAATATTCTCAGAGTTTACTGATCAATGAAGTTTGCCAATTAAAGGTCTGAGAAGATAAAAACTTTATCTATTAAGAATAAATCATATTGTCACAATCATTTCATTAAAAAGGGGGGTTAGAAAAATATCAACTTTATTAGCAACAGTGTATGAATGATTGATTTACTTTACCGTTAGAATGCACTGATTTTACTTTGATATTTTATCCATCGCATTATAATGTTTATGTTGTTTTTAATCAATTTTCGGGGAAAAGATCACAGAGCGAGAAATAAATATATCAAATGAAATCAAACGATTATTTTTATGATAGAGGATACTTGGGTAGATCACAGTGATCACAGTATCTTGAAGAACAAAATATTGAAAGGAAAAGTAGAAGGTACCAGATCCATAACTAAAAATGGTGTTTGTATCAGGGCGCTCCATTATTACACTGGCTTCAACGAATATAGCAACTTTGGTATACTCATATGCATCAGGATTGTAATATATTTTTCTGAATGTACTAAGCACACCTAAATCCTCAAACGTAGCCTCATTTTCCATGCTAAGAAGGAATTAATAACTCTTTCGAAAAAATAATCAATGATAAGATCTTAAAAGAATTAATACTTGATCCTGAAAATAATTTATTATATAATCTTAAAGAAGTTAGCAATTCGATTTCAAACATGTTAAAGGTATCAATGATTTGATCGTGAACAACTCAATAATTAGATCTTTAAAGCCTCTTGAAAGAATTAACAATTCGATCCTCAAGGAATGTCTAATCCCATCTTGTGCATTATTCAACGTTGATCAGACTTTCACTTCTTTAATTTTGTTGAAACTAAATTTCAAATCTACGATCTTTTGCCGAAAACTTTACTGGTAAGCTACTAAAGTGCAGTTGATTAAGCCTCATTTTGTGTGATCATTTATCTGGTATGGTTATTTGTTATTTTACAAAATCAATATTATCTTTACAAGGGTGGTAATTCTTTCTTCTAATTTTTACTTTTGAATTACTTTACTCAAGAGTTACGCTGTTGCCCATTACGCTATTATTTATTATTAACAGTAATAACTGTTCAGATTACATTGTATGCAAATGGACTCTTTTCCTCTTGTTTTTTTATAAAATAAAACTATGAGGATTCATTAATCTCATTGCTCTTTGTAAATCAGAGGAGTTGTATATCTAAATAAACTTGTTTACATGTGAAATTCGCACCAATCATATGACTTATAACTTGTTTGGTATGTTCTATTGTATTGAGGAGAAACTTTATCATTCTTCGTTTTAAGTATTTGTTGCCCATTTACATGTTTACCCCAATGTATAATATGCAATTTGTTATAATTTTTCAAAACATACTTTTATATTTATATTATCTCTCCCACTTTACAGATTTATGTATGCTTTGTCTTTTTTTTTGGGGGGGGGGTTAAATCTATATGTATTTATTACATGAATTTATGACTATCATTATTTGAGGGATCCACATTCTACAAGCCCTGCTTCTCAGCGGATCCCTCCATTTCCACAGTTTCTCATTTAAAGTTCATACATAATTAAAATCAAATGCATTCTCTTTTATTCGGTTAATGATTTGCAAAGTGCATTTTATTAATGTGCATTCAATTCTTTGATCGACTTTTTGTCATAATGTTTAATATTGATTATTCTTTTGGAAATGAAACTAAAACCGAAACCGAAACTAAAATAGAAACTTATACAGTGTTCTGGTCTATGGGGAATAGTGGAGGTGTCATAGTAAAGTGGTCCATTTACTTGACTCTCAAACCAAGGGTTGAAGGTTCGAATCCCAGCCCGGCACTAACGTCATTTGGCAAGACATTAATCCACATTTGCCTCCCCCAGCCATGTGTAAATTGGCACTTATAAAAGTGAAAAGGGGCATGGGTCATAATTAAAAAGGCACCCTTATCGGAGATGAAAAGGGGCATTTATTATAAGGGGAAGGGGTACCTCTTACAAAGAAAAAGGGTACTTATCAAAGTAAAAGGGGGCACTTATACTTAGTTAAAAGGGTCACTTTGAGGGTACTTGAAAAAGTGGGGGCTGTGTGCCCCCCCCAACGCCGCCTCTGTATTAGTTCAGATGTGGGTTAATACATGCGTATAGCACTGCGCTTTGACGCGTGTAGTGGTACGCTAAAGTAAAGCAATTAAACTAGGGTTTCTTTGTCAGCGGTAATGACTCAAAACAATTTGAAATATAATCAAAGGATCCAGGACATTCGATTTATATACCAAATGATGCATGTATTCATTCACTTATTTGCTTGCATCAATTGTTAATTTACCAATTGAACGGCATGGGAGTGACTGGGGGAGCTGAGAGGGTATACCCGCCCTTTGTGATGTGGTGTCGAAGTGTAATACATACATATATTTTCCACGATACACTGAACCCTTTGAAATTTACACAAAGAAGGGTGTAACATTAAAAATTCCTCGCATTCATAAAGAAAATTTTTATTTGATTTACGCGGCTGTCATTTGTAAGATTTTACACCCCCCAAAAAAAAAACGCTATTGGAAACACAGCGAAACAGATCTATACATACACGTACAGTAGACTTATATTGATTAAATACTGTAGCTGAAACAAAAACATGTCTAAGATCCTACTCTGCAATTCTACCAATTGTGATCATTTCAAACTTACTATCTTCAAAACTCCCACATACACACAAACACACACACGCACATCCACACATCCTCACACAATCGCATTTAAAATATAAACAAGCAATGATCAGATGATACGATGAGTCTTTTCGTTTCTTGATTAATTCTATTATTTACAGTATATCACTCATTTCATGGGAACAAAAGTACAAGAATTTTGTTTATCATTAACTTCACACAAGGCCAGTATCATATCGCTGAGTTTATGGGTTGTGTCCGTTAATTGTAACAGCGAAACTTTACTTTAAAAAAATCTTACAAAATCAATAGTTTGTTGGAGCAATTAAATAAATTGTTAAGATTGTGAAGAATCGAAGAATCGATTTAAAAACTTCTAAAACTATGATGTCTGACTTGTGTAATAATGTTAAAATATATCAATAAACGTCCAAGAGTAAAAAGGTTTAGCGATTAAGCTGTCACTATGAAGGCATCTATGTCTGAATATTGTAACAAAATTGGTCCGTAAGTTGATACCACTAAGTGTAGTGCCCTCTATCTGACATTGGGTAACCCCTATACATATGTTTCACTGTGTAGAAAAATGAGTTTTACAAGATGTGGAATAACACGATTTTCATTATATTCCTTTTGCAATTCATTTCAGTTATCTGGATACCCCCTCCCATTATATGGTAGGCACATTCCATCAGAAGGTGGGGGTTGTAATGTAAGAAGTCCTGCAATTGACTTTTTTTCAAAATTAAATTAAAATTCAAGTCTCTGTTGTATTGAGTCCTAATTTTTTAACATGTAATATTATGCTAGTACGGTTGCAGCATCAAAGCTTGCATATAAGCCCACAAACTATTTGATTGGCTCATTTGCCACAAAAATATTTCGTTTCTTTATTTCATTCTTCATTATGCTAATTAGCATAAATTTACATAGTAATGTACTTTAAAGGAAATATTTGACCTTTTCCCTCTGAACAATAGTTGAAGATTTTGCGGAATATTATTCTTCCTGCACTATAATGCCATATACATTTCAATTTATCATCTAACACGGATGATACATGGATAAATTCAGCACATGAACTTTAACCGTATCATACCTAAATCTCAGCTTTGCATTGAACTCTTCATAATCACACTTTTGAAAAATCAACTTGTATATTTCGGCCGAAAATTGTGTGCGGACTTTGTATCGCACATGTGACCATCACACACGTGATTGTCATCACCACAAATTGTACTCTGTGACAAAAGTCAAGAACCAGATACTAACTCCTACTGTGTGGATTAGAGAACTATGATGAATAATTGCAGTAGAATTCAGTTCCAAATTATTGATAAGTCACCTGATAGAGTTTGGTGAGCTAAACCTAAATATATAATGAGTGATGGTTATGAATTTGTTTCGACTTCTTTTAGAATTATCAAATAAAGGTCAATTTTCTCAAATTTTTGTCACATTTACTTGTCCAATACTTATCATTCGGCAGGCATGCATGGGGAAGAATTTTGAATGGTTCATATATATCGGCGAAGAAAATCTATTCAATAAACAACAGTTGATATAAACTGACGCATAGTCCTTATTCAGAACATTGGTTGGTGCAAAGCCTCAGTTTGCACTGTGCCAGCAAATGATATCTTCTCTCTGCAGAATGATGGATGTATATACAAGACTCCTAAACCAGATGTGACCTGACTTCATTTCTTTATCTCCTTTTTTTCTTCAATAAACGGTTGACAAAATATGAGAACATAGAGGAAAGTTTTGATTTGCATAATAATTTTTAGTTCCAGTTTGATTTATTTCATTAAAGTTTAATGTCAACAAAGCAGGATTTAAACAATCAGAGGCATCTTCTGATGGAAATGTCCGAAATAGAAATGGAGAGCATTCCAGCAAGGGCTACTAAACTCAAATTGCTAAGCATGCTACATTGGCTTTCGCAACCTACCGGGTACCCATTTAACACCTGGGTAGAGAATGGCAAATGCAGATCAATTACAGTCCGGTGTGTATCCACTCGACCACGACACCTCTGGTGTCGGTCTTGTCGGTGTGAATACAATTTAACACTGCATTTGTCCTGCTCCAGCCCGTTGCTTGACATGCGCATGATCTGTTATTTAGAACCAACAACAAGCAGGACGAGCGAATATATCAAGCACTTCGGTACTCTATACTTGTTTGTGAATTAAAGAAATGAATACAACAACTCCCGTTTCAAAGCTTGTTCATGATACATAACGTTTCAATAATTTACATAGAAAAACGTTTTAATAACTTTTGAATTGATTGATTGAGTTGATAATGGTTTTATTAAGAATAAAATAATAACAATACATTGCGGCCTAGACAGCCGAATTGGGCAATGTTTTACAAATGTATAATACAATATTTAAAAACATTCATACAAATGACATCAAAATTAATGAACGGAATGTTAATGAGTAAATTGTATAAAATAATAGTTAACTTTAAGATTCTATTTCTTATTTGATCTCCGTAAATCATTTTATTTATAAAGGTGATAAAGAAAATTGAAGAAGAACATGTTAAGGCAGTCGTGACTGCTTTAAAGTAAAAACGTTATCCATAGATGATTTAACATCATCCACCCCTCCCGTATTATTATGCTATTTCAGAAGAAGAAAAAAAACAGATTACAACATATCATTGGTGTGTATAGAAAATTACAAATATGAAGTAACATGTCACTTTTTTCTATAATACACTGACAATGGACACATGTAGCAGCTCAATGCCCAGACAAACCTCAATGAATACCTTTATTCTTGGTCTTATGAGCGGAGTATTTATCTAGAATCACTCTAGCTTTCAGATCAAAAGAATATTCGGATAATGGAGACACAAGGAAAAATACCACATCCCCCAAAAAAAAAAAAAAATCTTGTTAGTTTGAGATATGAATGACTGAATTGTTCTAAATTCAAAGGATCATTATCTACTAACTGGGGTAAACTGGGAACGCCTAGTCAGAAATATGATACACAGCAGAATCTAATGATTACCTATGTGCATGCGGTGACGGAAGCAAAAAGTACATCACCACCGATTTGGCAAGCTTTCAAGTTTTTACCGCCATAGGAATTAGGCAATAAATATTTATGTATGTGGGTGTTGTTTATTTGGTTGGTTTGTTTTTACCTGTCTCTAAGAAAGCATGTGTATTCTTGTAAGTAAGCGACCGGGGGACCGATGGCTTCAAGTCCTCTTCGAGGGTTTCGAACCCGGAACCTCCTGGTTAAGAGATCATTGCCTTACCACCTGAGATGGTGAGGGTATGTGTGTGGAGGTATATGTGCATGTGTGTCTTGTAAGTTTTGGCAAGTATGTGTGTGCATATGTGTGTTTGCGTGTGTGTGCCTGAGCGAGTAGGCCAGTGGGGAAGGGTCAGTATTGGGGTAGTGAGGAGAAAATATTGCTCAGAAACGTGCCTTATATCTAATAACATTACCGAGTTAGACTATTGCTGTTCTTTTAGTATGCCTCCCTGCTCTTAAGTGCCGTCATCTCAGATGTTTATCGTGATTGGCCCAAATATCAAATACTAACAATAATAGTAATATCTATATGCCAATATCTTTTTGAGTGCCGCTTATCTCTTTCAGAGCAGGGTTTTATTTTAGAGCTAAAGTGATTACTGAATGTTAAGTTTTGCATGGTGGTTTGCGGTTTCATCATATTGATAATCCTAAGAACAAATGTTGGGTTTGAACTTTTCATGGGGACGGGGGACGCCTCTCCTTGAAAAATTAGCCACCCCTCCCCCTCACCACAGGAATTTAATGAAATACACTAATATTATTGGTCCGCACTGCCCCGCTCTATGGCTTGCCAATGCGTGCCAATTAGTGGCACGCAGTCGCACGCAGGGTCACGTCAAATTTACGAATAGTTCACGCAATGCGTAACCATCAGGACACGCATTCGTAGACTATGCGCATGGCGTGCGAAAACTGCGTGGGAAGTATGCGCAGCCAAAGCGCAAATTATGAGCAAATTACTAGTCGTGAACATGCGTGCCACTAGGCCAACGGACACGCATCGGCGCGCATCGGGGCGTACTGGCACGACTAGGTAGCGCATAGGGTGCGCATAGTTCACAAAGTGTTCACGAACGATGCCAAACAAAACTGTCGTGCCAAAATTGTGAATATTTTGAAAATTCTGTCGCGCATTTCAAGCACGGTCCGCATCCGCCCGCATCCTCCCGCACGCTACCACGAATATTTCCCGCATTGGCACGCAAGAGTATGTGTCTATGCGCAAACTATGCGCAAACCAAAATGCGGGCAAGTGTCAACGAGGCAGTAGTATCAATTTTTCTGATTGTGGACTTGTTTCACTTGTACTTGCCTGCTTGTCCCATATGTGCCTCTACGTGTCATGTTCTAGAGTTCAAGTGACTTTAGTTATGTGCCTTTCATGAGCAACCAAGCAGAACAACAATGGGATGTTCAGGCAGTGGTATATTGTCTATTGTGTAACTTCTATTCAGTACCACCAATGACAGCTCTACCCAAGGACTGTCCTCAGGAATGCCTCCTATTCAATATAGTGCCGGTGTACTGAAGTCAATATGGAAAGGTATGAATTCGCATCAGCGCAAGCTTCCATCTTCTATTTATGGACAACTGGAGACCTTTGGAATACAGGTGCCGAGGTGGTAAGACGAAGACTGTTCCGAATGAAACAATAACTAGGAAGTGTACTTCTCATTTTGCTGCACATGCCCTGAAAAAAGGAAAAGAGGAAATAAAGGGAAAGAAAGAAGAGGAAGAAGAAAAGAAACGGGGGCGATGGGGCCTTGCCTCTCCCCTCAGCCAAAACAAAGAGAGAGAGAGATTAAGAAAGGAAAAGGAAAGGAAAAAGGAAAAGAGGAAATAAAGGGAAGGACAAAAGGAGAAAAGAAAAGAAGGGGGATATCAGTTGAGATTATAACGCCAACAAGTTTCGGATCGGGGAGGGGACCCCCGCTAAAAAAATAGAACAGGGAGAAAGAGAAGGAAAGGAAGGGAAAGAGGAAAGGGAAAGAAAGAAGAGGAAGAAGAAAAGAAAAGAAGGGGGATATCAGTTGAGATTATAACGCCAACAAGTTTCGGATCGGGAGGGACACCCCCCGCTAAAAAAATAAAAGAGGGAGAAAGAGAAGGAAAGGAAGGGAAAGAGGAAAGGGAAAGAAAGTAGAGGAAGAAGAAAAGAAAAGAAGAGGGATATCAGTTGAGATTATAACGCCAACAAGTATTGGATCGGGGGGGGGGCAAAAGGTCCTTGCCTCTCCCTTTATCATCACCGTCATCGTCATCATCATCACCATCATCATCATCATCATCATAACGCTCCTCCCCATCACCGTCGTCATCATCATCACTCTCACCGTCGTCAGCAACATCACTATGACATCCATCATATAATTATGACGCATATCCGAGTTTTGATAAAGATGTATCATCGTATATTTAGTTAAATGATGGATTGATTGCGTTTTATTTCTCTCTATTGAATGTATGACTGAAACTATTGCAACTTTAATTACATATGTGACCTCTGCAATGGGTGTCAGGTGTGATGATGATGGTGAGTGATGATGGCGATGACGGGGATGATGATGGTTAGGTGATATTAATTCTGGTGATGATGAAATCCCGATTAAGTTGACACATCTAGGAAATGCCTTTATTCAACGATGCAAACAAATAACACACGAAAATACATATATACACTTTTTGTTTTCAGAGTGATGATGATGACGATGATGATGGTGATGATGACGATGACGGTGATGATGATGGTTAGGTGATATTAATTCTGGTGATGATGAAATCCCGATTAAGTTGACACATCTAGGAAATGCCTCTTATTCAACGATGCAAACAAATAACACACGAAATACACTTTTTGTTTTCAGTGTATACTAATTATAAAATATGATACTGTCCTCTGTTTAATACATGCTTTTGCAAGCGAACCATCATTCGTCTTAACATGCCTTCAAGGAAGCTCGCCGTGTTTGTAAGCATCGTTAGTGGGTTTATACGGAGATGATACATTTGAAGGCTTTAATTGAAAAGAGTTTCTTTTAAGAACGCGTAGATTAGAATATTGGTTGAAAAGGCGCAATCATTATTTTGTTAAAACTTCCGACGTAAACGGAATTCCACCTTCATGTATCCGACGAATGATAACTACAGCATTTAAAGGCACCGCGTCAATTGTAGTGCCATATAGAGTTTGGTTTTTGTTTGTGTACTGATTTGTTTGCGGCACACTTTCATATCCTGGAAGTGCGCCACGGCTTATCGGTCTATTGAAATGTGACACCTCTCACTTCTTTTATTTATGATGGAGACCAGTTGCGTAGGGGGGGGGTGATCTATTCATTAATCCCCCCTAAACATTAAGTAAGGATCTACGCAACTGATGGCGACCACAAGGCCATCCATACAAATTAACACATAATGAAGGTTCTTTTTTAATGCTGCAGAGAGATAAGTATTTTCTCTTTGAACTTGTTTAATGGAAGAACAATAAATAATATTCAAAACATAAATACTATAGCGGTATAATGATGAGGGAGATGATCCGAAACTTGTTGGCGTTATAATCTCAACTGATATCCCCCTTCTTTTCTTTTCTCCTTCCTCCTTTTGTCCTTCCCTTTATTTCCTCTTTTCCTTTTTTCTTTCCCTTTCCTTTCTTAATTCTATCTCTCTTTTTTGGCTGAGGGGGAGAGGCAAGGCCCCATCGCCCCCGTTTCTTTTCTTCTTCCTCTTCTTTCTTTCCCTTCCTTTCCTTCTCTTTCTCCCTGTTTTATTTTTTTAGCGGGGGGGGTCCCCGCCCCGATCCGAAACTTGTTGGCGTTATAATCTCAACTGATATCCCCCTTCTTTTCTTTTCTCCTTCCTCTTTTTGTCCTTGCCTTTATTTCCTCTTTTCCTTTCTTAATTCTCTCTCTCTTTTTTGTGGCTGAGGGGGAGAGGCAAGGAGGCAAGGCCCCATCGCCCCCGTTTCTTTTCTTCTTCCTCTTCTTTCTTTCCCTTTCCTCTTTTCCTTCCTTTCCTTCTCTTTCTCCCTGTTTTATTTTTTTAGCGGGGAGGGGGGGTCCCCGCCCCGATCCGAAACTTGTTGGCGTTATAATCTCAACTGATATCCCCCTTCTTTTCTTTTCTCCTTCCTCTTTTTGTCCTTCCCTTTATTTCCTCTTTTCCTTTCTTAATTCTCTCTCTTTTGGCTGAGGGGGAGAGGCAAGGAGGCAAGGCCCCATCGCCCCCGTTTCTTTTCTTCTTCCTCTTCTTTCTTTCCCTTTCCTCTTTTCCTTCCTTTCCTTCTCTTTCTCCCTGTTTTATTTTTTTAGCGGGGAGGGGAGGTCCCCGCCCCGATCCGAAACTTGTTGGCGTTATAATCTTAACTGATATCCCCCTTCTTTTCTTTTCTCCTTCCTCCTTTTGTCCTTTCCTTTATTTCCTCTTTTCCTTTTTCCTTTCCTTTTCCTTTCTTAATTCTCTCTCTCTCTCTCTTTGTTTTGGCTGGGGGAGGCAAGGCCCCATCGCCCCTGTTTCTTTCTTCTTCCTCTTCTTTCTTTCCCTTCCTTTCCTTCTCTTTCTCCCTCTTTTATTTTGTAGCGGGGGTCCCCTCCCGATCCGAAACTTGTTGGCGGTGTAATCGCAACTGATATGCCCCTTCTTAACTTTTCTTCTTCCTCTTTTTATCCTTCCCTTTCTCTCCTCTTTTCCTTCCTTCTCTCTCTCTCTCTCTCCCTCTCTCTCTTTCTTTTAATTTTTTTGTGGGGGTGCAAGGCCCACTCCTTGAACCGCACCTGCCCCCTCCCCCACCAACATAATAATAACGAATAAGACCACTCTGTAATCAAGACTATTCCATTTTATTTAATAGGCGTTGTGGCGTGCGCCTGTAATCCAGCTAACAGTGGAAGTTACAAACTGATTCAGCCGAGGACGCAGGTTCGAAACTGATTCGCGTCTTTCGGATGGTGACGTTAAAGGTCGGTCCCCAGACGTAAATAATCATATCTGATTGATACACGTCTGTAAAAACCCAATACACACACACACACACATACATTTTCAATATACTTAAATTGGCAACTCAGATCCTCATATTACGGTAGATAACTTCAGGCACTATTGTCTTACACATGTTAAGTATTGTGCAGCGGTGTGCAGCGGTTTGCCGTGAAACCTGTGAGAAAGTGTATATTAATGTCAACGTTTTTCCGGAAAATACTTAGAAAAATATTAGAAAATTGACACGAAACAGGTAGGAAACATGGGGACTTTTAAATTACGACCCTTATTTAAACAATTGATACGTATTTCCTTGAATTGGGGTGTATTTTAGTAGGGTAACTCCACGCCGGAGTTACGGGTCAAAGTACGGCTACGAAAGCGCATTAGCGCCAAACAAATCAATGTTAGATGCTGGCTATAATCTTTACAAGGATGGTAATTCTTTCTCCTAATTTTTTTACTTTGGAACTACTTTAATCACGAGTTACGCTGTCGCCTATTACGCTATTATTTACTACTAACATTAATAACTGATCAGATTAAATTGTATGCAAATGGATTCTTGAATTTCAAACCAAAAGTTGAAGGTTCAAATTTCAGCCCGGCACTAACGTCATTTGGAAAGACATTAATCCACATTTGCCACTCTCCAGTAACGTGTAAATGGGCACCACCTAGCAACAGCTGGGTAGATAATAATAAAAAATCAAATTACCCAGATATGGCGGTATTATGGAACCTCTCTGCCTGAAATGATTCTGTTTCTATATGTTGCAAGATATCGAAGCGACCGAGGAAGAAAGACACTTTAATTAATATCCTTAATTTCATTAAGAAATGAAATCTAATAATGGTGTTTACTCAATCAAGGTACATCAGAATATTTATATAACTAAATGTATCTCGCGGCACCCCTAGAGGTGTCTTGCGACACCCCAGTGTGCAGCGGCACCACGGGTGAAAAACGATAACCTAGGCGACGAGCGAATATGACGTTAGGACTTCGGTATTACATTCAACAGTAATAATTTGACAGGATCCGCGTTTCCGAACCGAGCCGAGTCGATGCCTGTGGGTTATAACATAATAAAGTACCGTGTAAAAACAGTAGTTATTAATAGTAATAAAGATGCATTCAAGGAAAAATATGTCGTGGTCCAAGTTTCCGAGCCGAGTCGTTACATATTGATATATATCTATGTATTACCGTATGGAATAGTCCTATTATATATCTCTTTTGGGGAATAAACAAGGGGATGCGGAATATAAAACAAATATTGCCTACTTTATATCAGGTCAAAATTAAATTCCGAGATCACCTTGAGTAACAGTTTGAACTGCATGCCCCTCAAAGCAGTCAATCTTTGTATACCCATACGTTGTGTGTCCGGACAGTTTACGTATCCGGACAGTTGATTAAAACAGCAATTTGAAATAGTTTACAAGCAATATTTCATAAATCATCAACGACTTATGTTTAACAATATTATGAGGGACAAATATTCACGATGGTAAGTGCTATTTGATGAAAACTTTCCGTTAAATCCGAAGTCAAACGAGGATTCTTTATGTTTGTTAAGTGTCTGGACACTGGTTATATTGGTATATACCCCTATATTGTCATGATTGTGATTACATTATCAGGGATGATGTTAATATTTGTTTCTCTCTTTACATGGTCCAAGATACTGGTATCATAATTTGCAGCTTTGGTGAGATGGTTTCAATATTCATTTGAGAGCGCGTGAGCAAAATATTTAAGATATGTGAGGTCGAAGTGCGAAAAATTATATTTTATAAAGTAGGGAATACTGACGACTTTTAAGGACAATTCAGTCATGAAAGACTGAAAAGACCTTTAAAGCCCCACTGCACTACTTGTAGCTACTTGCTCCTCTATATAGAAAACAATGCTTAAGCGGTGCCCGTTCGTCCATCCTGATCCTCTTTTTCTTATGTTAATTGAAAGCTGAGTTGATGAGATAACCACCTGTCAGTGACCACGCTGGGTGGTCAAATCCCTCCTGGCCAAACTAGTGGAGACCGGCTTTAATAAGAAACGGAATTATACCATGGACCATGATTATATCAAATACAAGTGCGAGCGAGCTTAACCATGGAAAATTAAAGAAATGTTTGCTCTAAGTCACTTTGAATGAGAGGCACATGTTATGGAGAATGGAAAAGGGAGCATTTATCAGAAGGAAAATGGGCACTGATTTGAAAGAATAAGGGCAATTATTGGAGGAAAAAAAGGAGCACTTCTCTCACCTGAAAAGAGGCACTCACCGGGGATTAAAGGGGGCACCTTTCAGATTTTAATAGGGGCATTTATCAGAGGTGAAAAGGGGGAGCATTTATGAAAAGAGGAAGGGGATCTTAATATCAAAAAAGAAAAGTGGCAATTATCAGAAAGAAAAAGGGCACCTATTAACGAAGAAAAGGAGCACCTATCGCCTTTCCCCCCTCTCTCTCTCTCTCTCTCTCTCTTCCCTCCTCCTCCCCTCTTCCTTCTGTCCTTCGGTCTCTCCTATGCAAAAAAAAACAAAATCTAAACAAAACACGACAACAGCAACAACAACAGAAGGATTCACATGGCGTTATTTTGGGCGCATTGCCCACCGGGGTTTCCATTAATGCAGGGCTATAACCTATGCCTCCCTTAATTCATGGACCGCTTCTCCTGCTACCCCTTTAATCTACATCTCCTCTCTATATCCTTGCCCTTACATAAATTGTGCTCTGATGGGCGATGATAATTGTAAAAAAACATCGTAAGCTATTTAAACAATGATATCATTGACTTCAGAGCATGGTTAATCCTGTCACAAGTTTTGTTAAAGATATTCTTAGGTTGATTCCATGCGAGTGCACACTATGCTGAATGTGTATTCACCCCAGCCCCTTAAACATTAGCTTCCTTTACAAATTATGTTTACTTGCTTGTGCAAATAACTTCTTTATTTAACGGAAATAGGATCCTGTACGTGTACAATTGTCTGTTACACATATCTTACAACACCCACGCCTTCAGAGACAGAAGGACAATTAGTGATATGGGTTTAGATAAGAACAAATTAATTCAGAAATAATTTTGTTTTTATCAGTCCTTTCTGTTTTATCAGTGAAAATGGTCATGTGTGTGCAATGGTAACAAGCAGGGGCCTCGGAACCGGGCTGCGTCCTTACTTCTGTTAAAGAGCGCAATACAACAATCGCTAAAATGTGAAAAAGAAAATGCAGACAGTTTGAAATAAATCAGACCAAATTATGAGTGTTTGAATATATGCGCATCGCAAATTACAAATTTGGTCACTGGATTGTGACGTAGAGACATGGACAAATCTCCCATTTGTCGAGTACAAAAATGTCATAAATTTATATTTTTCTTCGAAGTGTCTTCTCCCTTGGGGCACGTCTAAAAATACATGGTGGGTTGCATATATTATTAAAGATTCTCTAAAAAGAAAAGACCCTCCAGAGTCATACATTTTTGAAAATGGAAAGTTTAGTCATGTTGTGTCGGAACAAATGGGAGAAGCAGACTGGTGAAAGTTTGAACAGAATCGCAGAAAAAAATAAGAAAGTTATGAATGTTTGAAATTATAAGCACTATACGTATGAGAACCTTAAATTGGCTAAATCGGTAATCTCATTGCGACGTAGTGCCGGACAACTTTCCCTTTTGCTCCAACACACAAAATGACAAAAATATCTTCTTTTCTTAGTCAGCACCTATGATTCAAGAAGGTCTTTTCTCTTGAGAGGGCCTAAACATTATGTTATCCATACTGTATTTTGAGTAGTGCCCCAAAGAACAAGGCACGTCTTTAAGAAAGAAAAAAAATAATGGCAGTTTTGTACACAGCAAACGGGGGAGTTAGACAAACATGAAGAAAAGGGTCTCAAAACTTTTGAAAATCTGCGCGGCATTGTTTTGGCCTAGATACAAATAGTAATAGTCAATGATAGCGAAAATATTAGAAGCCCCGTCCCCTCCCCTCGAGAGGACTGATATTTAAAGGAAAATTTCACATGAAATAAGTATTAGTCCATATGAAACCATATAGAAATATGGTAACCCGACACATGCTCCGGCGACGATTACTCCGGAGACAAATGCTCCGCAAAAAGCGACAATTGCTCCGCGACATTTGCTCCGACGTCAAATGCTCCGCCGACAGTTGCTCCGCCGACAATTGCTCCACCGACATTTGCTCCGCCGACAATTGCTCCGCCGACAATTGCTCCGCCGACATTTGTTCCGCCGACAATATTTCTTTCATGGGTTATTTTTATTTTTATATTTGTGTGATTGGTTTTGTTGTTGTTTATCAGGGCCGTAGCCAGCATTTTGAGTCCCCGATCAGGAGACACTGATGGAAAAAAAGTGATAAACCTTTGCGAAAGACGCAATCCTTTTTTTCGTGGGGAGCAGGTGCAGAAGCTTTTAAGTAATAGATAAACTTTTCTCATCCTTGAGTCGACCTTCTTTCAACAAATAGTGATTTTTTTTCTTGGGCACAATATTATTTAAGGTAATATTTATTCCCTTTGGTAAGCGATGGTATATAGCGAGAGAGAGAGAGCTAAAAATGTAGACTTATCATTAATATTGAATAGCATCTTCGTGCTTAATTTCCCTCCTTAATTAAATGAGCATGTTTATACCATAAACTGGCGAGCGAGCGATTTAAACCAAAGAATTATTTTCAACAATAAGGAGTATCAAACAGAGTTTTCCTCCTGCGGGAAGGGTCGGGCACGTTCATATATAGTTACGGCGATGTCATTTTCATTTTTAGCGAGCGGGCGGTTTTAAGCTTATTTTATATTGAATAGCATCTACCTGCCTTCCGCCCTTCTTCGTCAAATGAATATGTTTAAAATTATAATCGCGAGTTAGCGTAGCAAGTGAGCGATTTTGTAAACACTTCTCTTTTAATAATAGTTATAGGCATATTTTTTTCCATAAAGTAACTGTATGTTCTCTTGCCCCGTGAAAGGGAGGGCACAAACACATTGAAGGGGAAGTTTTTTGTTTGTTTTTAATTATTTTATTTGGCGAACAAGGAAGGTAAAAATCGTAGGTTATAATCTGGAATAGAATCTTTCTACATTACGCCCCTTTTGAATCAAATGGGCAAGTATTATTTCAGGATTATTGTGTATTTCTTGTTGGCGAGCGAGCATATAGCGAATGGTCGAAATTCTTTGGCTTGCCATTTCATATTACGAACATAAGCTAGCGTAGCGAGCAAGCGAATTTTCATCCTTTTCATATAATAACTGAAAAACCATCTGCCTGCCTACCACCCCTTTTGTTAATCAGTGATTATTTCACGAGCATGTAGGCCTATATTTCATACTCCATTTTATTTCTCATTTTCCCGACGTGTCGCGACGCCGCGCCGGCAGGATTTACCGTCATTAATTATACCGACACCGTTCCGACACAAAGTTATAGGCCATTGCAATGCAAACATATGGAAATTAAATCTTCCTATATTCTATTTTGTGTCCCTTTTCCCTTGTCTTTAGCCTTTTCTTTTCTCTTTTCTTGACCTTTTCTTTTCCATGTTTTCTTGTCCTTTTCTTTTCCATGTGTTCTTGTCCTTTTCTTTTCTTTTCCTTTTTTCGCTGCAAAAGGGAGCGTTTGTCTGTTACGGGGCACTCCTGATACGTCGGCGGAGCATTTGTCTTCAACGGGGTACTTTGGGGAAGGAGCAATGTTGGAGCATTTGAATTTTACAGGGCACTCTTTGGGCGGAGCTGTCGGAGGAGCAATTGTCGGCGGAGCAATTGTCAGCGGAGCAATTGTAGGCGGAGCAAATGTCGGCGGATCAATTGTCAGCGGAACATATGTCGGCGGAGCAAATGTCGGTAGATCAATTGTAGGCGGAGCAAATGTCGGCGGATCAATTGTCAGCGGAGCAAATGTCGGCGGAGCAAATGTCGGTGGAGCAATAGTCGGCGGAGCAATTGTTGGAGGAGCAAATGTCGGCGGAGCAAATGTCGGTAGATCAATTGTAGGCGGAGCAAATGTCGGCGGATCAATTGTCAGCGGAGCAAATGTCGGCGGAGCAAATGTCGGTGGAGCAATAGTCGGCGGAGCAATTGTTGGAGGAGCAAATGTCAGCGGAGCAATTGTAGGCGGAGCAAATGTCGGCGGATCAATTGTCAGCGGAACATATGTCGGCGGAGCAATTGTAGGCGGAGCAAATGTCGGCGGATCAATTGTCAGCGGAACATATGTCGGCGGAGCAAATGTCGGTAGATCAATTGTAGGCGGAGCAAATGTCGGCGGATCAATTGTCAGCGGAGCAAATGTCGGCGGAGCAAATGTCGGTGGAGCAATAGTCGGCGGAGCAATTGTTGGAGGAGCAAATGTCGGCGGAGCAAATGTCGGCGGAGCAAATGGCCGCGGAGCAATTGTCGGCGGAGCAACTGTCGGCGGAGCATTTGACGTCAGAGCAAATGTCGCGGAGCAATTGTCGCTTTTTGCGGAGCATTTGTCGGCGGAACAATCGTCGGCGGAGCATGTGTCATGGATTCAGAAATATATGTAGGTAAAATGGATAGGGTTTTAGTTACTGGCGATCTGTGAGACGTATCAGACGCCTATCAAATTACAAGTAAGAGTAGGCACAATTCCGTAGTTATGGTGGATGGAATGAGCTGGAATTTGCATCAAATTTCTTCAAATTTGTATATGCTGTGTTATCATCTGGGGTAATAACGTTTCTGAAAATTATTATCTCGTTTCCCTATCCGGACTTGGCAATCTGCCAATTGTGGGTGTCTCACACAATAAACATGCATATTGTCCCGCAGAGCTAGGCCAAACATCATTATGGGAAAACCCGAGTAACAATAATGCTTTCTGTCGATTATTAATGGCAATCCGCAAAAAAGGACACAAAAAAAAAGCCAACAAAAAAGACGCTTTTCAATCAGGAGATATATTGTTTTGCTTTGAAAGGAATCAGACCGAACAAATAAATTGTGGAAATACATATCTTTTTTAAGGTTGGTAGGAGCTTGAACTACATCTAATAATTACCCCCAACCAATGAAAGTTTTCTATATATCTCTTCTTTTCAGTGTCATGTGTCATGTGGAAAAGAATCTTTTAACAAAATGTTGACATAAAGAATAATGTCATCTTGAGAAAAAAAATTACCGTTTTGTATGATATTTATTTCTTTTATCATCGAAATCCTCATCCTTGTACCTTTTGTACTGTTTTTTATGTCTAAAGTTGTACAGTTGTGTTCTTTAAAAGGTTCTTTTAAATGTTAGTTTCTGTTCATACGTAATGCATTTGAATCGTTATTTTCTATTTATTGTATTTTATTGAATACCACGCCTTTACTGAAACGCGGCTCTCGGCTGTGGGCAACCTTTTAGGCCTGTTTAAATAAATACATTCAAACTAAAACTCAACTTAAGTAAAAGAAATAATTGGGAAATGTTGATTTGAAGTTTTTTTCAGGACAGCTCAACAGCTAGTGAATAAAAATAGAAAATACTTGATAAACAAAGTCACTTGGGCTATGCCTTGATTCTTTTACGTTATTCGGCCGTTAGGACTCTCCAATGATCTCATCTGGACGCTAAGACTCGCTTTTTCAAATTTAAACCCCAAAAAGGATCATATGATTTGTTTTGATTTTTTTTACTTATGACAGTTTCGTGAAACAATGCCCTGGTGTCGGTTTTGTCGGTGTGAATATAATTTAAAACTGCATTCGTCCTGCTCCAGCCCGTTGCCTGAATGATTTCGAGGTGACTGTTGTTTAGAACTAAAAACCTGCACGACGAGCGAATATGTCCGTTAGCACTTCGGCACTCTATACTTTTCTGTGAAATAAAGAAATGAATACTAAACTCCCGTTTCAAAGCTTTTTCATGATACATAACGTTTCAATGATTAACATATAAAAATGTTTTAAACTAAAAACTTATTTCAGAAAAACAATAACATGTCATTGGTGTGTATGGAAAATTACAAATACTAAGTAACATGTAACTCCTTTGTAAAAGACAGTGACCATGGACACATGTAGCAGCTCTATGTCCAGACAAACCTCAATGAGTACCTTTTTTCTATCTCACGACATTAAATCGGATTGTTGTATAAATGAGAAATTCTGATGGCCTTGGGGCAAAAGATTGTTTGAATCAGCGTTTTCGTTTAGATCAAAAGAATATTCGGATAATGGAGATACAAGAAAAAATACCCCATACCCCAAAGCCTTGTCAGCTTGAAATATTAATGTCCTCATTGTTCAAAATTCAAAGGATCCTTATTTACTAACTTGGGGCAAACTGGGAACGCCTAGACAAAATTGTGGTATGTAATTATGTGCATGCGATGAGGAACGCAAAAGTACATGGCCAACGATTTGGCGAGCATTCAAGTGTTTTCCACCTTAGGAATTAGGCAAAAAATATTTATGTATGTGGGTGTTTGTTATTTGGTTGCTTTGTTTTTACCCGACTCCTAAGAAAGCATGTGTATGCTTGTTAGTAAGCAACCGGGGGACCGAAGGCTTCAAGTCCTCTTCGAGGGACTCGATATTGACATTGAATTAATGCCCTACTTAAGGCCCCTAGGGCCTCGACCGGGTTTCGAACCCGAAACCTCTCGGTTTAGAGAGCATTGCCTTAACCACCTGAGATGGTGTGGGTGTGTATGTGTGTGTGTGTGTTGATGTGCGTTTGCCTGTGTGGTTGTGAGCTTGGGCAAGTACATGTGTATGTGTGTTTTTTCCCCCTCGTCATCATGAATAGTGCAGGCACGTGCAAAAAGGGGAGTGGTTAACGCAAATTATGGCACGCTCTACAAACTTCAGCGCGATACCAATTAAGGTTGGAGCTAGCACTGAAATTCGGAATCCCATTTAAGGTTTGGGTTGTACCATGATCTTGCGACATCTCGCTTGATCGTCCGACTCTGGTTTTGGAATCGTTTTCTCTTTCGGTATATATTAAACTTGCATCATCAGTGCATGTGAGGAAAGCTTCGGACGTGCCTACTCCGTGAGAAGAATTGTGTCGGAGGCATCCTTTCAAAGTAGGGATAGGTAAGCAACAAAATAATAATTAAAATGATAATGACGATGATGACGATGATGACGATGATGCCACTATCACTATTACTACTACAGTAAAACCTGTCTATGATTATAAACACTACTACTAATATTACAATATTGATGAGAAATAATAGATAATGGGGGAAATACCAATAAACAACAGAATTTGTAGATAACTTACAAATTAAAAAGTTACATTTAATTATTGGTCCGTAACGAAATTTAAAAATAAAGAATTAGGAAAGAAAGTATATTTTTCTGGATTTCTTATTATGATATCATGTTTGACTTCTGCTTATAGAAAGTCAATGATGGAATCAAGCTACTCTTAATAATAGTCATAATAATAATGATGATAGTAATAATATCGAAAATTTGGAAGCGCTAGAAACAGAAACTACCTATACGCTTACAAAATTACAAAATGTGAAGAAAAACATGAAATAGAGTTATGCTAATAGGTAAATCTCATTAAATTAATGACGGAGGAAGTATGTTTATCAAGATATTTGGAAAGATTCAAGACAGATTAAGTCATTGACCGAAAGTGGGAGATGGATCCATGTTTTTGAAGCAGCCACAGTAAAACATTCCGGTAGATTGCAGTTTGGATTTGGGAATATTTAATTTATATTTGTCAGTTGTTGAGATAAGGTGACGAGATTGTGTTTATATTTTGAGGGTGTCATGATTTCCAGGTGCCATATGATAATCAATTATGATTAATTTACGTTAACGCTAGAATGGTATCACTCTACTTTGATTATGTACACTGGTGCCTATAAACTTAGAAAACTTTTTCTTACCTCTTTTCATGAAATGATGTGACAATATGATCTATTCCTGAAATATTCTCAGAATTTACTGATCACTGAAATTAGACAAATAAAGGTCTGAGAAGATATAAACTTCATCTATCAAGAATAAATCATATTGTCACAATCATTTCATTAAAAAAAGGAGTTAGAAAAATATCAACTTTATAGGCAACAGTGTATGAATGATCGATTTACTTTGCCGTTAGAATGTACTGATTTTACTTTGATATTTTATCCATCGCATTATAATGTTTATGTTGTTTTAAATCAATTTTCGGGGAAAAGATCACAGAGCGAGAAATAAATATATCAAATGAAATCAAAACGAATATTTTTATAATAGAGGTCTTAGAGGATACTTGGGTAGATCACAGTGATCACAGTAACTTGAAGAAAAACATTATTGAAAGGAAATGTAGAAGGTACCAGATCCATAACTTTAAAAGGTGTTTATATTAGGGCGCTCCATTATTACACTGGCTTCAACGAATATAGCAACTTTGGTTTACTCATATGCATCAAGATTGTAATTTATTTTTTCTGAATGTACTTAGCACACCTAAATCCTCAAATGTAGCCTCTTTTATCTATGCTCAGAAGGAATTAATAACTCTTTCGTAAAATAATCAATGATAAGATCTTAAAAAGAATTAATACTTGATCCTGAAAAAAAATTATGATATAATCTTAAAGAAGTTAGCAATTCGATCTCAAACATGTTAAAGTTATCAATGATTTAATCGTGAACAACTCAATAACTAGATCTTTAAAGCCTCTTGAAAGAATTAACAATTCGATCCCGAAGGAATTTCTAATTCCATCTTGTGCATTATTTAGCGTTGATCAGACTTTCACTTCTTTAATTTTGTTGAAACTAAATTTGAAATCTACGATCTTTTGCCGAAAACTTTATAGGTAAGCTACTAAAATGCAGTTGATTAAGCCTCATTTTGTGTGATCATTTATCTAGTATGGTTATTTGTTATTTTACAAAATCAATATTATCTTTAGAAGGGTGGTAATTCTTTCTTCTGATTTTTACTTTTGATTACTTTTGAATTCCTCTACTCAAGAGTTACGCTGTTGCCCATTACGCTATTACTTATTATTAACAGTAATAACTGTTCAGATTACATTGTATGCAAATGGCCTCTTTTCCCTTGTTTTTTATAAAATAAAACTATGAGGATTCATTAATCTCATTGCTCTTTGTAAATCATAGGAGTTGTATATCAAAATAAACTTGTTTACATGTGAAATTCGCACAAATCATAGGACTTATAACTTGTTTGGTATGTTCTATCGTATTGAGGAGAAACTTTATCATTCTTCGTTTTAAGTATTTGTTGCCCATTTACATGTTTATCCCAATGTATAATATGCAATTTGTTATAATTTTTCAAAATATACTTTTATAATTATATTATCTCTCCCAATTTACAGATTGATGTATTCTTTGTTTTGTTTTTTTTTTTTGGGGGTTAAATCTATATGTATTTATTACATGAATTTATGACTATCATTATTTGAGGGATCCACATTCTACAAGCTCCGCTTCTCAGCGAATCCCTCCATTTCCACAGTTTCTCATTTAAAGATCATACATAATTAACATCAAATGCATTCTTTTTTATTCGATTAATGATTTGCAAAGTGCATTTTATTAATGTGCATTTAATTCTTTGATCGTCTTTTTGTCATAATGTTTAATATTGATTATTCTTTTGGAAATGAAACTAAAACCGAAACCGAAACTAAAATTGAAACTTATACAGTGTTCTGGTCTATGGGGAATAGTGGAGGTGTCATAGTAAAGTGGTCCATTTACTTGACTCTCAAACCAAGGGTTGAAGGTTCGAATCCCAGCCCGGCACTAACGTCATTTGGCAAGACATTAATCCACATTTGCCTCCCCCAGCCATGTGTAAATTGGCACTTATAAAAGTGAAAAGGGGCATGGGTCATAATTAAAAAGGGGCCCTTATCGGAGATGAAAGGGGGCATTTAATATAAGGGGAAGGGCACCTCTTACAAAGAAAAAAGGTACTTATCAAAGTAAAAGGGGGCATTTATACTTTGTAAAAAGGGTCACTTTGAGGGTACTTGAAAAGTGGGGCTGTGTGCCCCCAACACCGCCTCTGTATAGTTCGTATGTGGGTTAATACATGCCTATAGCACTGCGCATTGACGCGTGTAGTGGTACGCTAAAGTAAAGCAATTAAACTAGGGTTTCTTTGTCAGCGGTAATGACTCAAAACAATTTGAATTATAATCAAAATTATCCAGGGCATTCGATTTTTATACCAAATGATGCATGTATTCATTCACTTATTTGCTTGCATCAATTGTTAATTTACCAATTGAACGGCATAGGAGTGACTGGGGAAGCTGAGAGGGCATACCCGCCCTTTGTGATGTGGTGTCGAAGTGTAATACATAGACATATTTTCCACGATCCACTAAACCCTTTGAAATTTACACAAAGAAGGGTGTAACATTAAAAATTCCTCGCATTCATAAAGAAAATTATATTTGATTTACGTCGCTGTCATTTGTTAGATTTTACACCCCAAAAAAAAAAAACGCTATTGGAAACACAGCGAAACATATCTATACATACACGTACAGTAGACTTATATTGATTAAATACTGTAGCTGAAACAAAAACATGTCTAAGATCTTACTCTACAATTCTACCAATTGTGATCATTTCAAATTTACTATTTTCAAAACTCCCACATACACACAAACACACACACGCACATCCACACATCCTCACACAATCGCATTTAAAATATAAACAATCAATGATCAGATGATACGATGAATCTTTTCGTATCTTGATAAATTCTATTATTTACAGTATATCACTCATTTCATGGGAACAAAAATACAAGAATTTTGTTTATCATTCACTTCATACAAGGCCAGTATCATATCGCTGAGTTTATGGGTTTTGTCCGTTAATTATAACAGCGAAACTTTACTTTTAAAAAACATCTTACAAAATCAATAGTTTGTCGGAGCAGTTAAATAAATTGTTAACATCGTGAAGAATCAAAGAATCGATTAAAAAACTTCTAAAACTATGATGTCTGACTTGTGTAATAATGTTAAAATAGATCAATAAACATCCAAGAGTAAAAAGGTTTAGAGATTAAGCTGGCACTATGAAGACATCTATGTCTGAATATTGTAACAAAATTGGTCTGTAAGTTGATACCACTAAGTGTAGTGCCCTCTATCTGACATTGGGTAACCCTATAGATTTGTTTCACTGTGTAGAAAAATGAGTTTTACAAGATGTGGAATAACACGTTTTTCATTATATTCCTTTGCAATTCATTTCAGTTATCTGGATACCCCCCCCCCCCTCCCCCATTTTATGGTAGGCACATTCCGTCAGAATTCGAAGGTGGGGTTGTAATGTAAGAAGTCCTGCAATTGACTTTTTCAAAATTAAATTGAAATTCAAGTCTCTGTTGTATTGAGTCCTAATTGTTTAACATATAATATTATGCTTGTACGGTTGCAGCATCAAAGCTTGCATATAAGCCCACAAACCATTTGATTGGCTCATTTTCCACAAAAATATTTCGTTTCTTCATTTCATTCTTCATTATGCTAATTAGCATAAATTTACATAGTAATCTACTTTAGGGAATATTTGACCTTTTCCCCTTTGAACAATAGTTGAATATTTTGCGTAATATTATTCTTCCTGCACTATAATGCCATATACATTTCAATTAATCATCTAACACAGATGATACATGGATAAATTCAGCACATGAACTTTAACCGTATCATACCTAAATCTCAGCTTTGCATTGAACTCTTCATAATCACACTTTTGAAAAATCAACTAGTATATTTCGGCCGAAAATTGTGTGCGGACTTTGTATCGCACATGTGACCATCACACACGTGACTGTCATCACCACAAATTGTACTCTGTGGCAAAAGTCAAGAACCAGATACTAACTCCTTAGTACTACTCTGTGGATTAGAGAACTATGATGAATAATTTCAATCAGTTCCAAATTATTGATAAGTCACCTGATAGAGTTTGGTGAGCTAAACCTAAATATATAATGGGCAATGGTTATGAATTTGTTTCGACTTCTATTAGAATTATCAAATAAAGGTCAATTTTCTCAAATTTTTGTCACATTTACTTGTCCAATACTTATCTTTCGGCAGGCATGCATGAGGAAGAATTTTTAATGGTTCATATATATCGGCGAAGAAAATCTATTCAATAAACAACAGTTGATATAAACTGACGCATAGTCCTTATTCAGAACATTGGTTGGTGCAAGCCTCAGTTTGCACTGTGCCAGCAAATGATATCTTCTCTCTGCAGAATGATGGATGTTTATACAATACTCAGATGTAACTTGCCCTTCATTTCTTTATCTCCTTTTTTTTCAATAAATTGTTGACAAAATATAAGAACATAGAAGAAAGTTTTGATTTACATAATAATTTTTGGTTCCAGTTTGATTTATTTCATTAAAGTTTAATGTCAACAAAGCAGGATTTAAACAATCAGAGGCATCTTCTGATGGAAATGTCCGAAATAGAAATGGGGAGCATTCCAGCAAGGGCTACTACACTCAAATTGCTAAGCATACTACATTGGCTTTCGCATCCTGCATCCTATTTTTGGTCTAATGAGCGGAATATTTATCTAGAATCACTCTAGCTTTCAGATCAAAATAATATTCGGATAATGGAGACACAAGGGGAAAATACTACATACCCCCAAAACCTTGTCAGCTTGAGATATGAATGACTGAATTGTTCTAAATTCAAAGGATTATTATCTACTAACTGGGGTAAACTGGGAGCGCCTAATCAGAATTATGATACACAACAGAATCCAATGATTACCTATGTGCATGCGGTAACGAAAGCAAAAAGTACATCACCATCGATTTGGCAAGCTTTCAAGTTTTTACCACCTTAGGAATTAGGCAATAAATATTCATGTATGTGGGTGTTAGTTATTTGGTTGGTTTGTTTTTACCTGACTCCTAAGAAAGCATGTGTATACTTGTAAGTAAGCAACCGGGGGACCGATGGCTTCAAGTCCTCTTCGAGGGACTTGATACTGACATTGGATTAATGCCCTACCTAAGCACCCCGACCGGGTTTTGAACCCCGAACCTCCTGGTTAAGAGATCATTGCCTTACCACCTGAGATGGTGAGGGTATGTGTGTGGAGGTACATGTGCGTGTGTGTTTTGTAAGTTTTGGCAAGTATGTGTGTGCATGTGTGTGTTTGCGTGTGTGCCCGAGCTAGTAGGCCAGTGGGAAAGGGTCAGTATTGGGGTAGTGAGGAGAAACATTTGCTCAGAAACGTGCCTAATATCTAATAACATTACCGAGTAAAACTATTGCTGTATTATGCCTCCCTGCTCTTAAGTGCCGTCATCTCAGATGTATATCGTGATTTGCCCAAATATCAAATACTAACAATAATAGTAATATCTATATGCCAATATCTTTTGGAGTGCTGCTAATATCTTTCAGAGCAGGGTTTTATTTTATAGCTAAAGTGATTATTGAATGTTAAGTTTTCCATGGTGGTTTGCGGTTTCATCATATTGTTAATCCTAAGAACGAATGTTGGGTTTGAACTTTTCATGGGGACGGGGGACGCCTCTCCTTGAAAAATGTCTAACATTTTCAAAAAATGAGCCACCCCTCCCCCTCACCACAGGGAATTTAATGAAATACACTAATATTAATAAGATACACTGTATTGAATTAGGTTTAGAACGACCTTTTATATAAATATATAAGTACACGGAAGGTTATATCATGTGTATACAAAGTCACTGTGTGCTGGTATGTGAGTGTGTGTGTGTGTGTGTGTGTGATCCTGTGCAAGTTCGCGCGAGCAATGTCTAACGGAACCTCACTTGATCTTCCGACTCTTGATTTGGAATCTTTTTTTTTTTTAGGTACCTAATAAACTTGCTTCGGACGTGCCTTCTCCGTGAGAAGAATTTTTCGGGGTATCCTCTTAAAGAAGGGATAGGTACGCAACAAAATAATAATGATAATGATAATGATTATAATGATTATGATACTACTTTTACTATTACTACTACTATAACAATATCAATCAAAATAATAGATAATAATATTAATGATATTAATAATTGTACTATTAATAATAATAATAACAATTTTGATAATATCAATAAATTACTAATACTACTAATGATAGGTATTTTTATACGGGGAATTGTTGATTACCAAAACTACTACTAATACTACTAATACTATTACTACTATTACTCCTACTACTATTACTCCTGTTACTACTACTCAACCTAGTGTTACTACTACTGATAAAAATAGTAATAATAAGTATGATCACATTTTTCGCATAGTTTATAATTTCATTTTAAAAGATAATTACAATTGCGTGTATAGATATGTTTATTGAAAAAACTACCGGTAACAGGGAAATCAAAATATATAAAAGATCTGGCAGATAATTTACAAATAAAAAAATCCTTTAATTATAGGTCCGTAAAGATGTATAAACATTAAGAGTTAGGAAAGATATATATGTTTCTGGATTTCTTCTCATTATACTGTATGATGTCTGACTTCTGCTTATCTCTCGATTAATCAGTACTTATGCGCTTACAAAATTACAAAAATGTGAAGAGAAACATGAAATACATAGACTTATCAAAACAGGTAAATCTCATTAAATTAATGAGGGGGAAGTATGTTTTAAAGGATCGAGACAAGACAGATTAAGTCATTGATGGAAAGTGGGGTTTAGTTCCTAGTTTTTGAAGCAGCCACAGTAAAACATTTTCCGGTAGATTGCTGTTTGGATTTGGGAATAATTAGTTTATATTTGTCAATTGTTGAGATAAGGTTACGAGGTTGTGTGTATATTTAGAGGGTGTCATGATTTCCAGGTGCCATATGATAATCAGTTATGATTCATTTACGTTAACGCTACAATGTAGTTATTCTACTTTGGTTATGTAAACTGGATCCTCTAAAATTGAAAACTTTTTCTTACCTCTTTTCATGAAATGATTGTGACAATATGATCTATTCCTGAAATAATGTTAATTTATTCTCAGAATTTACTGATCAATGAAGTTAGACAAATAAAGGTCTGAAAAGATATAAACTACATCTATCAAGAATAAATCATAGTATCACAATCATTTCATTAAAAAGGGGGCTTAGAAGAAAAATATCAACTTTATGGGTAACAGTGTATGAATGATTGAATTACTTTGCCGCTAGAATACACTGATTTTACTTTGATATTGTATCCATCGAATATAATTTTTATGTTGTTTTAAGTTTAAAATATTTTGGGGAGAGATCACAGAGCGAGAAATAAATATTTCAGATATAAATCAAAACGACTATTTGTATAATAGAGGTTATTTGGAAAGATCACAGTCTCAAAGATCACAGTCTCTTGAAAAAAAATATTGAAAGGAAAAGTAGAAGGTACCAGATTCATCACTAAAAATGGTGTTTATATCAGGGCGCTCCAATAATACACTGGCTTCAACGAATGGAGCAACTTTGGTATACTCATATGCATCAAGATTGTAATCTATTTTTCTAAATGAATTTAACTCACATAAATCATCAAATGTAGCCTCAATTTGCATGCTAAGAAGGAATTAATAACTCGATCGTGAAATAATCAATTATAAGATCTTAAAACAATTAATACTTGATCCTGAAAATAATCTTAAAGTAATTAGCAATTCGATCTCAAACATGTCTAAGGAATCAATGATTTGTTCGAGAAAAAACTGAATGATTAGATCTTTAAAGACCTATGAAAGAATTAATAATTCGATCCCAAAGGAATTACTAATTATTTAGCGTTGATCAGATCTTCATTTCCTTAATTTCGTTGAAACAAAATTTCAAATCTACGATCTTTTGCGATCTGTTATTTAAACAAATCAATGTTAGATGCTGCCTATAATCTTTACAAGGATGGTAATTCTTTCTCCTAATTTTTTACTTTGGAACTACTTTAATCACGAGTTACGCTGTCGCCTATTACGCTATTATTTACTACTAGCATTAATAACTGATCAGATTAAATTGTATGCAAATGGATTATTCAATTTCAAACCAAAAGTTGAAGGTTCAAATTTTAGCCCGGCATTAACGTCATTTGGAAAAACATTAATCCACATGTGCCACTCTCCAGTTACGTGTAAATGAGCACCTGGCAACAGCTGGGTAGATAATAATAAAAAATAAAATTACCCAGATATGGAGGTATTATGAAATCTCTCTGCCTGAAAGGATTCTGTTTCTAAATGTTGCAAGATATTGAAGCGACCGAGGAAGAAAAACACTTTAATATCCTTAATTTCATAAAGAAATGAAATCTAACAATGGTGCTTACTCAATCGAGGTAAATCAGAATATTTGCTATATAACTTAATTTATCTCGCAGCACCCCTAGAGGTGTCTTGCGACACCCCAGTGTGCAGCGGCACCACGGGTGAAAAACGCTGACCTAGGCGACGAGCGAATATGACGTTAGGACTTCGGTATTAAATTCAACAGTAATAATTTGACAGGATCCGCGTTTCCGAACCGAGCCGAGTCGATGCCTGTGGGTTATAACAGAATACTACAATAAAGTATGGAATAGTAGTTCTAATTATTAATGACTAAAGTACCGTGTAAAAATAGTAATAGTAATAAAGATGCATTCAAGGAAAAATATGTCGTGGTCCAAGTTTCCGAGCCGAGTCGATACATATTGATGTATATCTATGAATTACCGTATGGAATAGTCCTATTATATTACTCTTTTGGGGAATAAACAAGGAGATGCGGAATATAAAACAAATATTGCCTACTTTATATCAGGTCAAAATTAAATTCCGAGATCACCTTGAGCAACAGTTTTAACTGCACGCCCCTCAAAGCAGTCAATCTTTGTATACCCATACGTTGTGTGTCCGGACAGTTTACGTATCCGGACAGTTGATTAAAACAGCAATTTGAAATAGTTTACAAGCAATATTTCATAAATCATCAACGACTTATGTTTAACAATATTATGAGGGACAAATATTCACGATGGTAAGTGCTATTTGATGAAAACTTTCCGTTAAATCCGAAGTCAAACGAGGATTCTTTATGTTTGTTAAGTGTCTGGACACTGGTTATATTGGTATATACCCCTATATTGTCATGATTGTGATTACATTATCAGGGATGATGTTAATATTTGTTTCTCTCTTTACATGGTCCAAGATACTGGTATCATAATTTGCAGCTTTGGTGAGATGGTTTCAATATTCATTTGAGAGCGCGTGAGCAAAATATTTAAGATATGTGAGGTCGAAGTGCGAAAAATTATATTTTATAAAGTAGGGGAATACTGACGACTTTTAAGGACAATTCAGTCATGAAAGACTGAAAAGACCTTTAAAGCCCCACTGCACTACTTGTAGCTACTTGCTCCTCTATATAGAAAACAATGCTTAAGCGGTGCCCGTTCGTCCATCATGATCCTCTTTTTCTTATGTTAATTGAAAGCTGAGTTGATGAGATAACCACCTGTCAGTGACCACGCTGGGTGGTCAAATCCCTCCTGGCCAAACTAGTGGAGACCGGCTTTAATAAGAAACGGAATTATACCATGGACCATGATTATATCAAATACAAGTGCGAGCGAGCTTAACCATGGAAAATTAAAGAAATGTTTGCTCTAAGTCACTTTGAATGAGAGGCACATGTTATGGAGAATGGAAAAGGGAGCATTTATCAGAAGGAAAATGGGCACTGATTTGAAAGAATAAGGGCAATTATTGGAGGTAAAAAAGGAGCACTTCTCTCACCTGAAAAGAGGCACTCACCGGGGATTAAAGGGGGCACCTTTCAGATTTTAATAGGGGCATTTATCAGAGGTGAAAAGGGGGAGCATTTATGAAAAGAGGAAGGGGATCTTAATATCAAAAAAGAAAAGTGGCAATTATCAGAAAGAAAAAGGACACCTATTAACGAAGAAAAGGAGCACCTATCGCCTTTCTCCCCCCCCCCTCTCTCTCTCTCTCTCTCTTTTCCCTCCCCTCCTCCGCTCTTCCTTCTGTCCTTCGGTCTCTCCTATGCAAAAAAAAACAAAATCTAAACAAAACACGACAACAGCAACAACAACAGAAGGATTCACATGGCGTTATTTGGGGCGCATTGCCCACCGGGGGTTTCGATTAATGCAGGGCTATAATCTATGCCTCCCTTAATTCATGGACCGCTTCTCCTGCTACCCCTTTAATCTACATCTCCTCTCTATATCCTTGCCCTTACATAAATTGTGCTCTGATGAGCGATGATAATTGTAAAAAAAACATCGTAAGCTATTTAAACAATGATATCATTGACTTCAGAGCATGGTTAATCCTGTCACAAGTTTTGTTAAAGATATTCTTAGGTTGATTCCATGCGAGTGCACACTATGCTGAATGTGTATTCACCCCAGCCCCTTAAACATTAGCTTCCTTTTACAAATTATGTTTACTTGCTTGTGCAAATAACTTCTTTATTTAACGGAAATAGGATCCTGTACGTGTACAATTGTCTGTTACACATATCTTACAACACCCACGCCTTCAGAGACAGAAGGACAATTAGTGATATGGGTTTAGATAAGAACAAATTAAATCAGAAATAGTTTTGTTTTGATCATTCCTTTCTGTTTTATCAGTGAAAATGGTCATGTGTGTGCAATGGTAACAAGCAGGGGTCTCGGAACCGGGCTGCGTCCTTACTTCTGTTAAAGAGCGCAATACAACCCTTGTAATAGTTTTATTTGTATGAAACTAAAATGTTAAAAAGAAAATGCAGACAGTTTGAAATAAATCAGACCAAATTATGAGTGTTTGAATATATGCGCATCGCAAATTACAAATTTGGTCACTGGATTGTGACGTAGAGACATGGACAAATCTCCCATTTGTCGAGTACAAAAATGTCATAAATTTATATTTTTCTTCGAAGTGTCTTCTCCCTTGGGGCACGTCTAAAAATACATGGTGGGTTGCATATATTATTAAAGATTCTCTAAAAAGAAAAGACCCTCCAGAGTCATACATTTTTGAAAATGGAAAGTTTAGTCATGTTGTGTCGGAACAAATGGGAGAAGCAGACTGGTGAAAGTTTGAACAGAATCGCAGAAAAAATAAGAAAACACTATACGTATGAAAACTTTAAATTGGCTAAATCGGTAATCTCATTGCGACGTAGTGCCGGACAACTTTCCCTTTTGCTCCAACACACAAAATGACAAAAATATCTTCTTTTTTTAGTCAGCACCTATGATTCAAGAAGGTCTTTTCTCTTGAGAGGGCCTAAACATTATGTTATCCATACTGTATTTTGAGTAGTGCCCCAAAGAACAAGGCACGTCTTTAAGAAAGAAAAAAAATTAATGGCAGTTTTGTACACAGCAAACGGGGGAGTTAGACAAACATGAAGAAAAGGGTCTCAAAACTTTTGAAAATCTGCGCGGCATTGTTTTGGCCCAGATACCTATAGTAATAGTCAATGATAGCGAAAATATTGTGAAGCCCCGTCCCCTCCCCTCGAGAGGACTGATATTTAAAGGAAAATTTCACATGAAAATAAGTATTAGTCCATATGAAACCATATAGAAATATATGTAGGTAAAATGGATAGCGTTTTATTTACTGGCGATCCGCGAGACGTATCAGACGCCTATCAAATGACAAGTAAGAGTAGGCACAATTCCGTAGTTATGGTGGATGGAATGAGCTGGAATTTGCATCAAATTTCTTCAAATTTTGATATGCTGTGTTTTCATCTGGGCTAATAACGTTTCTGAAAATTATTATCTCGAAAAAAGGAAGAAAAAAAAAAAAACAGAGTCCGGGGTTTCCCTATCCGGACTTGGCAATCTGGCAATTTTGGGTGTCTCACACAATAAACATGCATATTGTCCCGCAGAGCTGATTAATTATTTATGGGAAAACCCGAGTAACAATAATGCTTTCTGTCGATTATTAATGGCAATCCGCAAAAAAGCCACAAAAAAAGAAGATTTTGAATCAGGATATATATTGAAAATAATATCGCTAGTGATATTCGTTTGTCTCGCAATGTGGTCAAAAAGGAATCTAAAAGATCTCGACGTTTCGTGCGCCGCTGCAACACTTCGTCAGGTGATAAAAACTAATGTAAGCAAGGGTGCTTTATACTCTACGGGAGGACCGGCGCGACGGTCTATAATTCGATCGATAATCGGAAACAATAATGCACAAGGCCTATTGGCCTATCGGCTGATTATGCAAATAGCCTAATGGTCGACGCACACGGTGCTCAACCAATCAGTAGGCCGCTGGTTCGGCTAATTATGCAAATAGCCTAATGGTCGACGCACACGGTGCTCGACCAATCAGCAGGCCGCTGGTTCGGCTCGCCTGCTGGGCGGAAGCAATAGCGAGCTCAACCAATCAACGGGCCGCTGGCTCGGCCCTCTGCTGAAAGGAATCGACCGGTGCTGGCCGGCCGGCTGGACGGGGAGTGTCATGGCGGCGTATCGTACGCATCCAAAATTCGGGGATATCGATCCCGTTGTCTCTGTTGAAATTATTGGGATTGAGACGGATATTGATAGCTTCTTTTACCCTCCGTGTGTACCAATGCCGTTCCTGGGAAAGGCACTGAACCCCGTCCCAGTCTGGTTGATGCTGGTTATCCCAAGCATGTTCGGCTACGGCTGAGTTGTCAGTTCGGCGGAGCCTGACGTCCCTCTTGTGCTCAGTGATTCTTTCTTTTATCGGACGGGCAGTTTCACCGATATAGGATCTATCACATCCTTTGCAAGAGAATAATCTTTATCATTCTTCGTTCTAAGTCTTTGTTGACCATTTACATGTTTACCCCGATGAATAATATGCAAATTGTTATAATTTTTTCAAAGTATATATTTATAATTATATTATCACTCCCCTTTTACAGATTAATTCATTCATTTGTCTTTTGTCTTTTTTTAAATATACATGTATATGTAATTATAACGTAAATTTATGATTATCATTATTTGAGGGATCCATAGTTTTGCATTTATAGATCATACATAATTAACAGCAAATGTATATATATATATTTTTATTCGATTAATGATTTGCAAAGTGCATTTTATTAATGTGCATTTAATTCTCTGATCGACTTTCTGTAATGATTGTTTATATTGATTATTCTTTTGGTAATGAAACCAAAACCGAAACCAAAACTAAAATCGAAGCTCATACAGTAATCTGGTCTATAGGCAATAATGGAGGTGTCATAGTAAAGTGGTCCATTAACTTGACTCTCAAACCAAGGGTTGAGGGTTCGAATCCCAGCCCGGCACTAACGTCATTTGGCAAGACATTAGTCCACATTTGCCACTCTCCAGCTAAGTGTAAATGGGCACATGGCAACAGCTGGGTAGATAATAATTGCAGGGCCCTCAAAAAGAACAGCATCGATGCTGATGCGGCTTACCTGGGTTTAAAAAAATATTATCATTACATTTAAAAAAATCTTAAATCACATCATATAAACTGTTGGTGTACAAAAGAACAAATAATTAGGTTTTATGTTACACAGAGTACCCATATGAGTATTAATACTACTCTTCCTGCGGGCCTTGCATAGTAGAGTAATATCAGACCATATTAATAGTTTATTATAATAGTAACGGTGTATAGAGCACCGAACTTTGACCGAAGTGTTACGGTTGCTGCTTCCAAACCATTTTGTGCTAAACAATGATGTGGTGATCTCACCAGCGCCAACCACTGAATTTGCCCTGCTTCAGCCCGATGCTTGAATGATTTCGCGGTGATCCTCATGTGAAGGCTCTTTTCTTTGGAACCAGTAAATTATACCAGCGTTTTTCAACCTTTTATTAGTCAAGAAACAAACAAAAATACCACATATATTGATGTTTTTAGTAGGGTAAAATATTTTGTTATGTAATCGACACACTACATAAGATAATAAATGTTAAATAATATATGCGCACACCCCGTCGCCCAATACACATGAATACAAAAATCATTTACATGTAATATATTTGGTCACCTCGATACACGAATATGAGGATATTATGGCATCTCGTTGCCCAGAATCATCTTGTTTCTACATTTCGCTCTCGTAATAAAAAAAGTGATTTATGTATTTAAGAAAAAAGATATATCCGGGCACCTCGCTGTCATATAGTAGGATAGTCAGGTACCTCATTACCCAAATATGGAGGATTTCTGGAACTTCGCTGCCTGAATGATGTTTCTAAATGTTGCAAGATATCGAAGCGACCGAGGAAGAGAGACACTTTATTATCTTTAAAATGTTGTTTCCTACAGAAATGAAATCTATAATGGTGTTTACTCAATCGAGGTAAATCAGAATATTTGTTATATAACTAAAGTTATCTCGCAGCACCCCTAGAGGTGTCTCGCGACACCCCAGTGTGCCGCGGCTCCACGGTTGAAAAACGCAGACCTAGGCGACGAGCGAATATGACGTTAGGACTTTGATACTAAATTCAACAGTAATAATTTGACATGTTCCGCGTTTCCGAGACGATTCGATGCCTGTGGGTTATAACAAAATACTGCAATAAAGTATGGAATAGTAGTTCTAAATACTAATGACTAAATTACCGTGTAAAATAGTAGTTCTTAATAGTAATAAAGATGCATTCAAGGAAAAGTATGTCGTGGTCCAAGTTTCTGAGCCGAGTCGATACATATTGATGTATATCTATGTATTACCGTATGGAATAGTCCTTTTATATAATCTCTGTAGGGGAATAGACAAGGGGATGCGGAATATAAAGAACAAATATTGCCTACTTTATATCAGGCAAAATTAAGTTCCGAGATCATCTTGAGCAACAGTTTTAACTGCATGCCCCTCAGAGCAGTCAATCTTTTTATACCTAGACGTTGTGTGTCCGGACAGGTTACGTATCCGGACAGTTGATTTAAAACAGCAATTTGAAGAAGTTTACAAGCAATATTTCATAAATCATCAACGACTTATGTTTGACAATATTATGAGGGACAAATATTCACGATGGTTAGTGCTATTTTGATGAAAGCTCTCCATTAAATTCGAAGGCAAAAGAGAAGTGTTTATGTTTGTTAAGTGTCCGGACACTGGTTATATTGGTATATATACACCTTTATTGTCATGATTGTGATTACATTATCGGGGATGATTTCAATATTTATTTCTCTCTTTACATGGTTCAAGATACTGCTTAAGCATCATACTTTGCAGTTTTGGTGACATGGTTTTAATATTCATTTGCGAGGGTGTGAGCAAAAAATTAAGATTTGTGAGGTAGAAGTGCAAGAAAATACATCTTATAAAGTAGGGGGAAAATACTGATGGGTTTTAAGGACAATCTTCTCATGAAAGACTGAAAAGACCTTAATAAGGAACCTAATTATACCAAATATAAATGCGAGCGAGCGTAACGATGGGAAATCCAAGTAAATTTTGCTCTAAGTCGCTTTAAATGAGGGCGCATGTCATGGAGAATGGAAAAGGGAGCATTTATCAAAAGGAAAGAGGGAACTTATTAGAAAGAAAAAGGGGCATGTGTCAAAGAAAAGGGCAATTATGAGAGGTAAAAATGGGCACTTCTCGCACATGTAAAAAGGCGCTCACCAGAGTTGAAAAGGGGCACCTATCAGATTGCAATAGGGGCATTTATCTGGGTTGAAAAAGGTGCACTTATGAGAAGAAGAAGGGGCTCTTAATATAAACAAAAGGAAAAGGGGCATTCATCAGACGGAAAAGGGCAGATATTTTAAACGAAAAGGGGCCCTTATCAGAGTTGAAAAGGGGTATTTATGAGAAGGGGAATAGGCTTTTAATTTAAAGGAAAAGGAGCACCTATCAGATTAAATAGGGGAATTTGTCAAAGGTAAAAATGGACATTTATAAGAAGGGGAAAAGGCTCTTATTGAAAAAAGATTGGGGGTACTTATAAGGAAAAGGGACACCTTTTAGAAAGGAAAGGGGGCTAGTGTCAAAATAAACAGGGGTACTTATCAGAGGTGAAAAGGGGTATTTATTATAAAGGGGATGGGGCACCTCTTCCGAAGAAAAATGGTCACTTATCAAAGTAAAAAGGGTCACTTTGAGGTTACTTGAAAAGTGGGGGCACTGTGCCCCCGAAGCGCAGCCTCTGTATAGTTTGTATGTGGGTTAATACATGCGTATAGCACTGCGCAATGACGCGTGTAGTGGTACGCTAAAGTAAAGAAAATTAAACTCGGGTTTATTTGTCAGCGGTAATGACACGAAACAATTTGAAATATAATCAGAAGGATCTAGGACATTCGATTTATATAGCATGTGTTCATTTACTGATTGGCTTGCATCATTTGTTAATTTACCACTTGAACGGCATGGGAGTGATTGGGGGAACTGAGAGGGCATACCCGCCCTTTGTGATGTGAAATACAAAGAGATATTTTCCACGATCCACTAAACCCTTTGAAATTTACACAAAGACGGGTGTAACATTACAAAATCCTCGCAAAAAAACACTGGTAGAAAAACACAGCGAAACAAATATACATACAGTAGGCTTATATGTAGCTGAAACAAAAACGAGTCTCAGATCCTACTCTACAATTCGACCAATTGTAATAATTTCAAACTTACTATCTTCAAAACGTCTCATCTGCTCACAAACTTGTCCAATGTCCATCAATTCTTCTTTTCACTACCGTACCTGATGGAGGGCGCGGTGGTGTGTGTGTGTGTGTGTGTGGGGGGGGGGACGTTGCCCCCCTCTCTCTCTCTCTCTCTCTCAGTTTTTCTCAGTTTTTAAGTTGATGTATTAAAAAGAACAAATATCCCTGATACTTTGAAGCGGAAATCAATTAACATATAGTGCTATGGAAAAAAAAAATAGTGTTGTATTTTTCACTGCAGATTTCTATTAATATCGCAGTATAAATAAAGAACTATCTAATATGTTAACGTGGTCGTGCAAGTAAACTACTAAATGTGCATTTGTGTTTTTAGGAATATAAAAAAGAAATATCTCTGAAGAATTGAAATATGTCCCTGATAGGCCTACGGTAAAAAGAAAATCCATCAACATATAGTGCTATCGATAATGAAAACCAATGGGTTTTTTTAATTAAAAAAAAAAAGATATTGGGTGGTATTCTCGAAAGCGGACTAACTTTAGTCCATGGTTTAATCCTCCGACTAAGTATGGAATGCCAAGTGTCCATATGAATATATTTTTGGATAATTTGATATGTCCCTAAATTACCATGATAACATAATCATTTCATAGTTATATTGTTGTTTATTAATTATGTCATTACATTTTATTTAAATTTAGTGACAGATTAAATTATTCAAAAACATATTCACATGGACACTTGGCATTCCATACTTAGTCGGAGGATTAAAGTAAGTCCGCTTTCGAGAATACCACCCAATATCTTAAAAAAAAAATGTTTAATGTTGATACCCAATACGTTACCCCACTTATTAATATCGATATCGCAGTAACCAGGAACGGTTCAAGAAGATTTGTTTTATTGTTGTTGTTGTTGTTGTTGTGGGGGTGGGGGCTTTAGGAGCTTGGAGATTTTCGCTGTTATTTCGTACGCAGGCTTTGAATTTTTTTGTGGGGGGGGGGGTAGTCTGGAATCTGGCCGGTTCTTATGTCATCTGTACAATATTTCCTACACTAATTGCTGCAAGCCGCCGAAAGTGGAGCGTTTCAGCAAATCCGTACGCCCAGCCTAAGAACATAATTTTGTTTTCGCTGGACGTACTAATTTGGGGATCACGCCATCTTCGGCTGGCAGCAATTAAGTAGGGGGAGATCGCGTTGCGTTGGTGGAGATTTTTTTAATGAAATATAGAGGGCTTCCAGAATTGTTATTATGTTTTTTGTTGTTGTTTTTTTTGTATTATTATTTGTACTATTTGTTTTATTATTATTATTATTTGTTTTGGGGTGGGACCTTGAGCTTCCCCGGAACCCGTATAGAACCGCTCCTGTAAATGAATCTAATTTTGTATCTCGGCGTAACAAGAGGAGCAATTTCATATCCGATTCTACATCTATACGTCATCATCCACATAGTTATACTATTAAACTGACTTAACAGAACAGAGGGGGTCGCGAAGGGTGCGAGGAGACCCCCCTCTTTTTCATTTTCTTTTTGCTATTCAGAAAATGGTGGAGTAAAATAGCTCTGCACATCAAATACTGATGATCTTAATCATTTTGTTTGTTTGTTTGTTTTTATATTTGTTTTATTGGCCGATAATATTTGAAGTGTTCCGTTGCTTCTCATAACACTGTTGAAGTGATTATTGCAAACATATTTTATGCTTGATTTCAATAAATTTACTTCTCTAATCGGGAAGAAATGTTTGCATTCCTAATGAAATTAGGTAGTGGAATGTCATACTCAGCCTTGCAAATTTCATAAAGAACATGTCAGCAACTACTTCCGAAAAATCAACCTAAGACAATTTCAGTAGGACATTAAAATGGCGAACATGACAATGACGTATGACATAATCCGAACATGATTTATTTGGGACATACATACTTTGACATTACCCTTGAGTTAATTTATCGCAAATAGTTGTGAGATCTGCAATGAGATCGGTGAATGTCATCCTTTTATTATACTGGAAATTTTACAATTTAAAATATTTGAAATGTATAGATAGGCCTATAAGTTGTTATTTTCTATTTTCTCCTCCTTGAAGGTACTTGTTGACGGTGATATTTAATAAATCAGATTCAGTTTAATGCTTGAAAAAAAAATACAAGTAAACAATTTCATTAGGAATACAATTTTTCTTTTCCATTGAGAGAAGCAAAATTATTGCCATATATTATTGTGATTCTATAAAGCGTATTTTTTAAATCATGTAAATACTTTTGTAAAAAACATTGTACAATTCAGCCCCCGGGCTGCGATGCATCTTTTTGAATAAATAAACCATTATTAGTATAGTACAATGTCTCTGATTCGTTCCAGGCCTCCGGGCTAGAACCGCTGGCAATGGCTATCCGACGAATCACGGCAGTTCTTCCATGGGTCCTGCTAGTACTGTTTACGGTAAGTTTAAATTTCAAATTTTCTTCTTGATGCTTGTACTGTAGCTTCTAATTCCCACTTTGTCTAATGCCCCTTTTGTCTACTATCCATTTGGTCTAATATTCATGTAATCACAAATAATAATAACAATCAAATGATTATTAAGCCGTATGGATGGTAGACGAAATGGGCATTAGACCATGTGGGAATTAGTCCAAATGACTACATGTATCAGTCTAAATGGTCACTTTATTTTCATATGTCAGTCTTTCAAAAAATAATCTTTCTGCATTTTATTATATCCCTTTATTTCCCTTTTATTTTTTCTATCATGTAATTCTTGATTTTCTTCACTCTTTTCTTTCTATTTTTTATCACTGTTAAATCTGTCCAATGAATTCTTTCAATTCCTTTTAAAAATATATTTTTCTTTTGTATTCGTCTCTGGGTAGTTATTAATTTCCCACAATTCATCTTCTCACTCTTTCCATTCTTCCTTGTTTCCATCCTATTAATATGCCTATCATATTCCCTTGTATAGTATTACACTTTCTCTAAAATCCACTTTATCCACCTAGTATTTTGTCTTTCCTAATGTCAGCCTTAATTCTTTTTTTTTTCTACAAACAATCGCAACTTCCAACTTCTTTTAAAGTAAATTTCCCCACGCACCCCCATTGAAAAATGGTTTAAAAACAGTCGCTAATTCAAGATAAGATTTTCCCAGCGTGTAGGGCCGATTTGAAGACACCATTAAAGATAAATTGGCCCAGCTAGCCGTGACCCGAGTGTTTTACAGCGCGCCGCGACCCGAGCGTTTATAGCATAAGCCTCTCCAGGATGTGCCAGGATGTACTCTTTACCAAAAACTAGGGACTTATTAATTCCATGGAGCTAGTGTTCTAGCTCCATGTTAATTCCAAGATTTCTTCCACACTCACCCCCAAAATACATGGATAATGCTGCATGTATCCATCATTTTCTTCAAAATTAAGAACTTCTTTGCATCAGGCGCGGATCCAGGGGGAGGGGCCTTGCCCCCCGCCAAAAAAAAAAAAAAAAGGAGAGAGAGAGAAGGAAAAGAAGGGAAAGGGAAAGAGGAAAGAAAGGGAAAGAGAGAGAAAGGGAAAGAAAGAAGAGGAAGCAGGAAAGAAAAGGGGCAAAGAAGGAGATCGGGGCGAAAGGGCCTTGCCTCCCAGGCTGGGCTGTTGCCTCCCCAGCAACAAAAAAAAGAGAGAAGGAAGGAAAGGTAAAGAAAAAAGGAAAAGAGAAGATAAATGGAAGAAAATAAAGAGGAAGAAGATAAGAAAAGAAGGGGGATATCAGTTACGATTTTCCCGCCAACAAGATGTGGATCGGGGGGCCAAAAGGCCCTTGCCTCCCCGCCCCCAAGGAGGAAGGGAATGGGAAAGAGGAGAGCTAAAAGGGAACAAAAAGAGGAAGAAGAAAAGAAAAGGATGGAAAGAAAGGGAGATCAGTTGCGATTAATTCGGCCAACAACGTGTGGATCGGGGGACCGAAAGGCCCTTGCCCCCAGCAAACTTAAAAGAGAGAGAAGGAAGGGAAGGGAAAGGAAAAAAAAAAGAAGAAGAAAGGTGGGGGAGATCAGTTGCGATTTTCCCAGCCAACAAGGTGTGGATCGGCGGGGCGAAAGGCCCCTCCCCCTCCCTCGGTAAAAAGAGAGAGAGAGAGAGAGAGAGAGAGAGAAAGAGGAGAGAAAGGGAAAGAATTATAGAGAAAGAAGAAAAGAAAAGGGGGAAAATAAGAAAAGATCAGTCGCGATTTGTATCGCTTCGTCTATCATCATTGTACAAATGTATTTATTTATTCATATAACAGCAACAAAACAAAATGCAGAAGAAAACTATTTTGCAGGCAGAAAGAAACGCAAAAATGATCATGCAATTGCATGTAAGTGTATCATTAGAATTATTCATTATATATTGTTTTATTACATCTTGTGAAATAGTATGCATTCAAGCTTTCGGAACTTTTTGTGTGTATTTGTATGAAAGAAAGCGTTTGAAACGTATAATGCGCATGATGCAATTTCAGGTGCAATTTACTGCAGTTGCCCCAAATAGAATTTAAGCATGGTTTATTTCTAATTCGATACTAGTGATTTACAAATTTTGCTTAAAATGATATGATTTTCCGGGATTTTCCCTCACTTTTTAGTAAATTATACTTTTTATGCGTTTGTTGGAAAATGACAAATTCCCAAATTTACAGTCAGGCAAGAAATATGCTTATTTAGAGGCCTACATGTCAGGGCAATAATGAGGTATCAAAAATATATGCTCATCTGACCGTAATTACATGCCTATAAAACCTCTAAGCTCTGCCCCCTGGACCCCAACTAGGGCCCTAAGGCGGGCCCCTGGATGCTCATCTGACCGTAATTTAGTGCTTAAAACCCCTGAGCTTCCGGGGCGGTCCCCCACGCCAATTAGTGACTTGCCAGTGTCACAAATAAGGTATAAAAATATGCTCATCTGACCGTAATTAAATGCCTAAAACCCCTGAGCTTCCGGGAGCTCTGCCCCCTGGACCCCACCTAGGGCCCTAAGTAAGGCCACTGGATGCTCATCTGACGGTAATTTAATGCCTAAATCCCCTAAGCTTCCGGCGGCTCCGCCCCCTGGACCCTACACCAATTAGTGTCATGCCAGTGTCACAAATAAGGTATAAAAATATGCTCATCTGACCGTAATTAAATGCCCATACGCCCTGAGCTTCCGGGAGCTCCGCCCCTGACCCCACCGGGCTTTGCCCCTAAACCCCACGCCAACTTACGCTACGCTCTACCTGATCGTAAATACTTTAGCCCCCCCCCCCACCCACTTTGAAAAACGTTCAGCAGGGCCTGCATGTAAGAGTGGTGGTGATGCGGAATTTTGTCTGCCCCCCAAACGATTTTGCTCATTACGCCACTGCTTTAGTGGTCACCATTACGTACCAATATTTGGCTCGCACAATTTCAAATTTGGCCCCCCCCCCCCTAAGAAATCCTGGATCCGCGCCTGCTTTGCATTATAATCATGTCTTGGCGATTAATATCTCAGACTGTACGTGGGAAAAGATTCTTTCCCCAACTTACATATGTATTTTTGATATACCCATGGAGCTAGAACACTTGATATACCCAATCCAATATGCCAATACCCGCATTTCCTGAAACGTAGTACAGAAGAAGTACTTATCAATTGCAGTCAGCACTCCAAATCCTTTGAACTTTCTGCACTACTAAATGTCCAATCACTTTTGTTGAGTTAATATACCGAGATACTGGCCAAAATTAGAGGGAAAATATCTACAAAAAAGCACCTTTTGGGCTCAAAATTGTTATTTCACACACTACGTAACTCAATGAAATTGATATCAACTTGAAGGTATTTGAATTATTCATTTTTTGACACCAAATCCATGGTGATTAGAGGGTTTACTTAAAAGTTATCTTTGAAACTCGATGTAAACACACCAAACGGGTCCTCATTACATGCACTAATACAATGATGCATACACACAAAGTCATGTAGGCAACTAATGTTGTTTTTGTGGAAATCAAATCAATAACTTTGGGTTGCTATATAAGAATATAACTTTTCACTGAAAGGAGACATCACCCTCTCCTTGGCACGGGAGATTGTCCTTGCACATGGCCAAATTCCTGAAAAGTTATGAAAAATGCATCTCTCCGAATTTTGATATATGAAAAATAATGTTTTTTTAAATATAAAACTCAATATTTCGAAGAAAAAAAATCACCCCCCCCCAAAAAAAAAATCATGTTTTTTACTTAAATTTGCGATGTTGATTAATCCCAATTCCGTTGAAATTAGTATCAAAGTGTAGGTAATGTAATTCTCTTTCTTATGACACCAAAATGATGGTGGTTCAACGGGTTTCCTTCAAATAATATTTACAAAATACTATTTTTGGCCTTCAAAAGGGGTCGCTTTTTTGGACGCCCCATCCGAATTAGGGGTGTTTAACAAAAAACATCAGAATTATTGTGTATTATAATAAAAATCTTTCCAATAAACAAGGTGTGTATAGTTTATGTGATAGTGACAGGCAAATCCCTCTTTACTGACTTTGGCCATCCGCTTATATAGGCTGACAAAAATATAATTGTATTTTAATTGCGTTTGTGTATAAACAGCGCAAAATTAAATAAAAACAAACCAAAGGAGAGAAAAGGAGAGAGCTCGAGAGGGAGAGATACAGAGAGAAAGTGAGAGAGAGAGAGAGAGAGAGAGAGAGAGAAGAGAGAGAGAGGAGAGAGAGAGAGAGAGAGTGAGAAAGAGAGAGAGAGAGAGAGAGAGAGAGAGAGATAAAGAGAGAGAGAGAGAGAGAGAGAGAGAGAAAGTGAGAGAAAGAGAGAACAATTGAGAGAAAGAAAGAAATAGAAGGAGTATGAGAAAGTGAGAGACAGAGATCATAAAAGAGCCTGGACGAAAATGAAATGACAGAGTGGGACTTGTAGAACGATTTGCTTTTTCCCCGTTTAAAGTCACACTGTATTACTTAATTGTAGCTACTTGCTCCCTCTATTATAGAAACAACGCCTAAGCGGTGCCTGTTGGTCCCCCATGATCCTCTTTTTCTTATGTTAATTGAGAGCTGAGTTGACGAGATAAACACCTGTTTATAGTGACCACACTAATCCCTGTAATCCCTCCTGGCCAAACTATAGTACAGATCGAGGGGCTTTAAAATGGCCTTCCTGAGATGGAGTTAGAAGGCATCAACTGAAGTTTGATAATGACAGGTCTTGGAGTAAAATTTGGAGGTTCGCCGATGCCGTCAAACGCGATCTCGCACTTACAAGTTAGCTAGTCTACACGTACCGTACTGAAGTCACTGCACTGCATGTAGATCTATATACAAGTTGCCGTATTTGCATATGAATAGAAAGTTTAGAAAGTTTTGTTTTCGTTGGTTTTACTTCTTGGAGATCTCAAATTTGTAGGATAATGGCGTCGTATGTTACTTTCAGTGATGACTAAGATGATTTGGTAATGGACTTTGAACGTGAAAGCGAAGATAGCAGGAGTGATAGCGAGGATGAAACGAGTGATGAGGATCCCGGTGAAGTTGGAGAAGGTGATGGTGACGGGCACGGCACTGGATGCCGACGCGGCGGGTGAGGGTGGAGCGGTTGAAATGGTAGGATTTGAAGCTTGTCAATACGATCCATTGCCACACTGGACTGGCAGACCAGAGGATAATGTTGGTGACGCAGGACCAATGCCAGATGAAAATAGACTTCATACTTTAGATTGGTGAGATTTGTTTTATTCATTGAAAATGAAGCAAGCACTGCTACTGACCAAGAATTAGACTAAGTTTAGTTTAGAAATTACTCCAGTATTGAGTAGATCTACAATTTATACAATACATGTGATGTGGCATGATAGAGCCTAGGCTATAGAGCCAGTGCAGTACTCAGTTTAGTCAGTAGAGCCAGATGTTGTCAGTGTCACACGGCTCCGACGTAGGCCTACGTGACGGCATATCACATGCACGCACACGATCACGATGCACTAAATAAGATTAGACCTAGAGAATCTAGCTAGGCCTACTAACTTTATTTATTCGCTGGCCGAACTAACATTCAGCAGACCTTCTTTACGCGAGAAAAAGTACTATGAATGAGTATGATTTCAGACGAGAATTGAAATAGTTAGCAATTATATTTCATATTTGTGTTATTCAGAGTTTTCAGGACCTCGTTGTGACAAAATAGAAGAATATTTTATAATATATTATTAGTTTTACAATACTATTTTATAAGGACTTTTCAATTTGCACGTTCACTATATAGTGGACTGCTATGTACACTGTATGCGGTCATTTTTAAGCAGGGTTGACGAGGCACGCTGTGGGTTGTTCGTAACCTTTTCAATTTCACATGACGAAGACGACGCTCGCTCAGTGACGTCAGGCATATGTTCTCGCGGGGTCCAGACAACCCGACCCAAAGACAGCCCGACCCTCGACAACTCGAGTCGGGAAACATACTGCATTCTGACTCTCTGAGCCTTGAAATATCCTGATAAAGAAATAAAGGTCTGTACCCTGCAAGGGCGTAATCAGGATTTTTAAGGGGTGTTCAAGATTATTTTCAGTTCATCTTTAATAAATCATTATAAGTACCTCTTTCCCTTCTCATAATTACCCCCTTTTCATGTCTGATAAGTGCCCCGTTTATTTTAACATGTGCCTCTTTTTAATAAGAAGTCATCCGTGGCACCGCGCGTCTTTTCCCCCTACCGTAATCCCCTTAATCCCCCTCCGAGACCGCACAGCTCCCTGGTAGCACCAAGTTCTCCCTTTCCACCCACAGCCCAGTCCAGCAAGCACGGCTGCTTATGAGTTGCTGGCTCGTACTTGGGTAAGAAGTGGTGATGAATTGGCAACTTCTAACCCTCATCCAACAAATGCGCAAACATATAACACAATTTCATTTAGTTCTTTTGGGAGATAAACCTTTGGAATACCTTCCTAGCTATGTACAAATTTCTGAAATTTTCGGAAAATGTCAAATCATGATGATGAGAAACTTACATTCCCTCCAACTCGGCTTGCAACGAACAGTCACGTGTCACGTGTCACGTTCACGTTCACGTATTGCGCCCTTTCGTGAAACAGGTCACCCAAATCTACAAAGTGTTGGGTTACGTGACCCAACAATTTGTTGATTTGCTATATGCAATCTACAGCTCACGTAAATTGACGCTGGCGTTTAAAAAAATGCAAATTGTCATTGAGAAGAGACTAATCGCAAAAAAGCTGCTTCAGGCCAGAATCTTTAGCTAATCATTAATGATTAAATAATGCGATTAAAAATGAATGAGACACCCATTTGGCTCGATTGAAATTAAGTACATTAACAAAAATCAATTCAGTGAAGCAAATATAATGACCCCATTTCACCTTTTTATATCAATGATTATCAATCAAAATACACCGATCATTTAGCCCACTTAACAAGTGCTATTTTCATATTTTTAGTGCCCAAATAATTAATCATTCTCGTCTCGCCTTCAATGATCTTTCATATTGTGCCCCCTCCCCAATGAAATTTCAATTTTGCCTCGTTCTTTTCATTTTCGATTCGTCGCCACAGATTTTTTGACATTTGCCCCCAGATGAGCATATTTTGATACCTTATTTGTGACACTGGCAGGTCACTAATTGGCGTGGGGTCCAGGGGCGGATCCCCGGCTCAGGGTTTTATGCATTAAATTACGGTCAGATTAGCATCCAAGGGCCCGCCTTAGGGCCTATACATGTAGGTGGAATCAGGGGACATGCCACCGTAAGCTCAGGGTTTTAGGTATTAAATCACGGTCAGATGAGCATATCTTGATACCTCATTATTTTGTGACACTGATAGGTCACTATTCTTTCTTTTCTCTTTCTTTCTATTTCTTTGTATGATACTTTTTCAAAAAGGGAAGCTCGAGCCCCTGAGCCCCACCGTTCCGCGGGCCCTGACATGTAGGCTTCTAAATAACCATATTTCTTGTCAGACTGTATATTTGGGATTTTATCATTTTCCAACAAACGCATAAAATTATATTTTACTAAAAAGTGAGGAAAAATCCCGGAAAATGATATCATTTTAGCAAAATTTGTAAGTCACTAGTATCCAATTAGAAATAAACCATGCTTAAATTTTTGGGGGCAACTGCAGTAAATTGCACCTGAAATTGCATCATGCGCATTATAAATTCTAAACGCTTTCTTTCATACAAATGCACACAAAAGTTCTGAAAGCTTAAATGCATACTATTTCGCAAGATGTAATAAAACAATATGAATAGTTCTAATGATACACTTACATGCAAACGCATGATCATTTTGAGAATCTTTCTGCCTGCAAAATAGTTTTCTTCTGCATTTTTTTTTAGTTGCTGTTATGAGTTATATATTCATAGTATTGTTATTAAACAGTAATAAATAAATAAACACATTTGTACAATGATAGTTGTACAATGATGATAGAAGAAGCGATAAAAATCGAACTGATCTTTCCTTATTTTCCCCCTTTTCTTTTCTTCTTCCTCTATATTTTCTTTCCTTTTCTCTCCTCTTCTCCTTTCCCTTCCTTCTCTCTCTCTCTCTTTTTACCGAGGGGAAGGGCAAGGACCTTCGCCCCGATCCACACCTTGTTGGCGGGAAAATCGCAACTGATCTCCCTACTTTTCTTCTTCCTCTTTTTTTCTTTCCCTTTCTCTCCTCTTCCCTTTCCCTTCCCTTCCTTCTATCTCTTTTAAGTTTGCTGGGGCATGGGCCTTTCGGTCCCCCCGATCCACACGTTGTTGGTCGAATTAATCGCAACTGATCTCCCCTTCTTTTCATCCTTTTCTTTTCTTCTTTTTTGTTCCCTTTTAGCTCTCCTCTTTCCCTTTCCCTTTTTTGGCGGGAAGAGAGGCAAGGCCTTCGCCCGATCCACAACTTATTGGCGGGAAAATCGCAACAGGTATCCCCTTCTTTTCTTCTTCCTCTTTATTTCCTTCCCTTTATCTCCTCTTTTCCTTTATTTCTTTCCCTTTCCTTCCTTTTTGCTGGGGGGGAGGGGGGCAACAGCATGGGAGGCAAGACCCTTTCGGCCCCCCATCCGATCTCCTTCTTTCCCCCTTTTCTTTTTTGCTTCCTCTTCTTTCTTTCCCTTTCCTTTCTTTTCTTCTCTCTCTCTTTTTTTTTTTTTTGGGGGCGGGCAAGGCCACCTGCCCCCCCCTGGATCCGCGCCTGCTCGCTGATGCCAGATCTAAAAGATATCACAAGGTCGAACACCAATTACTCAATTCTATACACAAAACTGCATCAGCCCCATCACAACTCAGTCATACAGCATTATCATTACAGAGTGCCTACATCATCATAATCACTAGCATCATCATATATCTTTCACATAATAAGAAAATGAAAAGAAAAGAATTAAGCAGTATTAACTAATTTTATTAACATTTAGAACTCATTGATCAACATCATTTTTTCTATAATGATCTTTCTAAATGCAACATGACATATATATCAACAAAAGAAAGGTAACAAATAAATGGGGGAGGGGGGGGGGCTGGTCTCTTGAATTCAAATTTTTCAGTTGTAAAATTTTACTATAAATTTAGAAAATTATATATTTTAAAATAAAATCCATAGGATTTATTCAATTATCAGCATGCTATATTACTATGTAAGGCACAGCTATATACTGAGTTTTATGAGTACTTTTTGAATTTTAAATTGGACATTATTGTTGTTATTACTACTATTATCATTATTATTATTGTTATTATTACTGCTATGCTATTACTGCTATATGATCCAATCCAATCCAATTGACCCAATCTGTGAACGATACAACTCTGCAGTTCTCCAACCTGGAAGAAATCAAGAAGAAGAAGATCATTGTCATTATTAGTACTATTATTATTATTGTTATTATTATTATTAATATTTTAAAGTACTACTATTGTACTACTCCTACATCATTTCATCCCCCCTTCAATTTAGTATCCAGTTCAGCATCCCTAATATATTTGTCAGAACTTGAATTAATCAAAAAGCTATGTTACATGTACACGCATTTAAAAGAACAAATAAATACTTTCATGGTCTTCGCTATATCTTCTCTTCTTCTTCTTCTTCTTCTTCAAAGTTCTGGTAATCTTCAAAGGGCTATGTAGCCTATCCAAAGATGAACTAGTCAGTACTAAAGACTACAAGTGGTGTGAGGAAGACAGATGATTTTTTTTTTAGTGGGATAAGGGAATTAGATGCCTCAGGAGTAGTCCCTGGCAGTTCTCTGGACTGTCAGCATGCACTACATTTCCTGGAACTGGAAGTCAGTTCCATTAACTTTGGGACAGAGTTTTGGTCAAATTCAAACTTTTCTATGTCGCTTCTGGCTTGGTGCAACTGGAGGGTCATGTCATGGTTCTTCCATGATCGTGATTTGTTGAAGGAAAATAGGGCTTTGGCAGAGAGACCATTGACTTTCTTGTGCACCATTCCCAGTCTACTTGCAGAGTGCCTTGTAGATAGAGTAGGCCACTAAAACGTCATCATCTCAGTCACGCTGCTGGTTCTCTTGTAGTCTCCATTGTGACATAGCATGTGCCCGCTGGATCTTGTCAAGATCATGGACATCTGAGATGTTTTAGGGATCCCAGATGCTGGAACTGTTCTCAAGATGAGGGTGGCTAGGGACTTGTACGAAAAAAGCCTGGGTTACGCTGGGTATCAAACCTTCTGCATGGGACAACCTGCATAATAAAACAAAAAAGAGAGGAGAAAGCAAATAAGATTAAAACTAGCTGCGCTACATTAGATTTTAAAAAATAGTACCCACCCGCTATTAGGTCTTACATTTTAGTTTTATTAAAAAAATGATAGACTTATGTCTATCTGATAGGGCTTTTTTTTAAAGAGTAGAGTAAAGGTTTATAATGTATTTCCAATTATTTTACAAGTAACTTCAAAATTGTTTTTCTTACATTATTAGTATCATTAAACATTTGCTACATACAATAACAGGCAGTACATGTAGAGGTAGAAGTCTATTAATTATAAGTTGTTTGTAAACATAGGTGTATCTACTGAACTTCAGTTGCTAAATTTTGTGAGAACAAGTTTGATAGATATAATGTAATATTGAGGAAAACAATGCCTTTGAGTAGGCCTAAGTCTTTAAATATCATGCTGAGTGGATATACTGATTTGTTTATTTAGCAACACCGTAGTTTGTCACCTAAATAAAGCTAGAGAATGAGAATTACTAGATTTAATGCAACATAAGATGACAGTTCCCCCAAAATATCATTAGTCCAGGATGAGTGCGATGTTTGCATGGGCTTAGATTATAAATACAGCCTGAATATTTTCAAACTTCATACAAACATACCTTGCCAGAGTTCAACTTAGGTGTCGATCCTGTTCCTGAGTAGATCTACACCATAACATTTGATGGTCGGGTCCTGGTGCTCTCTTATGCACTTCTGTGGTCATCATCTGCTTCTTGGTTCCATAGAATCTACAATTAAAGACAATAGAAACTTAGTAAGGTTCGTGCTGGTATCAAATGCATGCATTGGCGGAACTAGGGCGGGGGTGGGGCACGTGTAGGGGTAATACGTTGTGACAATGCGGAGAACCCTAACTGCAACGACGAACACATCACAATTGTTTCAGAGATAGCAACACAAAATGGATCTTTACTTACTTTTTTGATATGGTATGGTATCACGTCGATGTTGATGTTTGCCTGAAGATTTTCTGTTTCACTGAGATGTACTTGACAAACTTCTATTACAATAGAAATTCACTTAAAAGAAACATGCTTCATTGTTTGTAATTGAAGTAACTTCAAAGTTGCAGTTCATACAATCGCCATTTTTCCTCAATTTCGTGCTCTTGACTAGTCTTAGTAACAAGCGCTTGCAATTTTAAAAATATTGATTAAACACTCACGTCACATTTTGGTAGACGTGATCATTCGTGTTTTACCGGCGTGGAAAACAACGAATGGTAGGCCCTACACTTCGTAAATTAGAGTCACCTATTTTACGAAACAGCGCAAAAAGTTAATGTGACACGTGACACGTGACACGTGAGTGTTCGTTGCAAGCCCTCCAACTCACGATTTCCTTGGTCGATTTCGCTGGTTCAAATGGCTATGTCTTCAGTAGAGTTATCCGAGCTCGGCAAAAAGCAGTTGATAAACAACAGAAAGTTGCATTGTGTCACATGTTGGGGATTCTGTATTTTATATGTTATAGCTATATACATCTTCACTGAATATGGCATAATTTTTGTGATGCCACGCATGACTTCTAAGCTTGATGCCTCCTAGACCGAAAGCTTCAGTCTCTGATATCGACGGTTGTTCCGCTGAGATTGCATCTGGCTCCTCTGACCGCCTCTATACATAGACTGAAGTACGTCAATGGGGTAGTGTGGGGAACGAATGGTTCAGTTCGGCCGGACCGCGATGAATGAGATATGCAACGAGTTTTTCACTCTTTACGTCTTCATATATCCACTTTGGCTGCAATTTTACACTGAATTTTATTAAAAATTAAAAATAACACAGAAATATCTACTTTGACTTACGATAGCTTGCTCATTTAGATCCTATATTAATGATTAATCTGAGAAAGTCTTGTAGTCAACAAGATTTGTTGTCAGCCATCTTGGTTTAAGTTGATGAATATTCATTTTTTCTTTTCGAACGTCCAATAGCTACGTATGAGTCAGCCCGGCTTGAGCCGGTGATGTTTGAATATTCATAAGCCCAATATCAAACACGTGCTCTGATTGGCCATTGGGCTTGTTTTGGTCGGTTGACCCAGAAATATATCGGGCGGGTCATGTCATAGATTACCAGTTCGAATGCATGAACGTACGGTTTCCTTGGTTCTGAGATAAAAATTGGATAACTCATATACGTAAGTCTGTAAATTTCGCATTTAGAAATAAGTCATAACAAAATTGATAACTGTACATAGGAGGAAAATAGACATAGTATTTTTGTATCTGATTTATAAATCAGAAAATTAGATCTAAATAAAGAAAATCGTGGGAGAAAGTTTTTGGGACCAAAGCGGGCCACAATCGGCTCAATCTCTCCCGTGGTGCGAGGCGTACGGGGTACCGTCTGTGTATGGGGAATGTCAACAAATGTCAGTTTTATTAAAGAATGACCCATACCAGACGGTTATTTCTGTCCAGATGCCTCCATATTTTTACGACCGAGTGTAAATTAGGGAAGCAGACGACGTTGCGTAACATTTCGTAATATTTGGATTGCCAGAGGGGATCTGTGGTCTGATGAGGGCAGCTGTTGATAGATTTGATGGCTGGAGAGGGTTACATTTCTTTTAAGCCAAGTTAATCCTGAATATCTTTCCCTCTGAAAAAATCTTTCGAGACGGTATCTCCATCCATTCCAACTCCCAGGCATGTGTAACCTGTGTGTGCATACAACACAGCATCAATGGTTTACTGCAGTCCAGACCTAGACCTGTAGTCTGTGACTTCAGACTTCAATATTAAAAAAACTTGTTACAAGTTTCTATATCATGAAACCCTCCCTTTTTTCAAAATGGAATGACAGTATTATTTTAAATGTACACTCACTATTGTCTAGAGGGGTTTAGTGGGGATGTGTGCTTCAGAGAAGGGGAATTAAATCGTAGGTGACAATTGACCACCCATGGGGTAGGAAGGTCTCCATCCATTCGCTTTGTGTGTGATGTCCCATACGTAAGGCATTTTCCCATACGTACATGTAGACACTTCTTTATGCTATGTTCACACATAGGCGCGTTGGAAGTACGAGTTTGCACGAGTAGTGGCGTGTTGACTTTTGGGGGTACTCGCGATAACTCTTCATTTAACTCGGGATGACTCTCCATAACTCTTCGCAACTTCGGCGCAATTGGCTTGAGATCGGAGTTAGCTCTCAATTTTTGAACAGTTTAAAGGTGAAATTCTAGGATAATCCCAAATATTGAGATAATTACATCAATAGAAAGCCCCAGAATAACACTAAATGGCGTTCAACCGACAAAACAAGTTCAGAATAGTTAATTTATGCGAGTAAACTCTACCAAAATCTCGAAGTCGGAAACCCGGAAATTCACGGAATTGCGGGTCCTCTATTCTTGACGTCACGACCGGGATCATGGGCTGAGTGAGTGAATGCCAATGATATGCCCACGTAAATGCTATCCTGTTAGAGCTTAGAATTTTTCTTGTTAACAAGTTTATGTGATAGATTTTCTGTTTTTATTTGAATGAAGAATAACTACATGTAAGCAACGTTTTCCAGTCGCTGATTTCTTTTTATATCCTCACATTATCCTTTTTGGTAGAGTTTTAAGACGGGTCACTGCTTGGAAAATAAGGTTAAATCATATGCCGGTATGAATAGGCGGGTGTACATATACATTATCTTGTCATCAGATAAGGTACAGGAGCAGTTTTGTGAAACGAAAAGGCCTAGAACTGTGACTGTAATTATCATGGATGTGTCTGACTGCCTCAAAAAAGGATACAGAACCAGTTAAATATTTGTTTTAAATATATATATCACACTTGAACTAGATCAAGCTTCCTCTATTTACGGACGACATCTATGAACGATATTCATCCGCGAGTGATACGGCTCTTGCACTTACGTTCGTGCATGAAGCGAGCGGAATCGGCAGGTAAGACCAGGCCGCTGCTCTAGGCGGCTTGTTGAACGTCTGGCGCTTGGACTGGTGCTACTGCCGCTACTCCCGGCCCCGCTGCAGGAGCGTCGACATCTCCTTGCTCTCCGACTTCTCCATCGTCTTCTCCCCACTTGTACTTGCGTCCTCTCAACTTCCATCATCCTCGTCTGCATTCTCGTCCCTTTCTCCTTCATTACTTTCATCATCTTTCTCCATAAACTCTTCAAAATCCACAAAAAGATCGTTCTGGTCAAACTCTCCAGCCATTATCAATCGATATATAATATGTACCGCACGTGAATCGAAAGTGTATGTATAAAGCGAGCTAGACCGAACGCGAGAAAGACTCAAACGAAGCCAATTAACGACCGGATCTATACTTTACCGAGCACACGAAAACAATCTCACCTAATTCAACACACTCAAACAAAATTACATGGTGAAAATATCGACTAATAGCGCATCGTTGGCTTGTTTATGTCATAAATCTGAAAAGAGAATTGATATTAGTACTATGAAATATTAGGGAAGGTGAAGAATTCTACATAGAGTTATGAAACTAAACTTTGAAACTAAATAGCAGAAATTCGTATCTCTCTGCCCATGTTTTTCTATGGAACATCCGGGTACGTGAATATACTCGTCCCGGGCGTGACGTCACAAATAGTGGACCAGCTCCGTGACTGACTTTCTAGGCAAAGAGAGGAGGCTATTTTTCGACTTTTCAATTGAGGATATCCAGTAGCTAGAAGATTTTTGTGATATGCAATGAAAATGAACAACTTCGAAATAACATAGGCTTGCCGTAGGTACCAAATTAATGGACATTTATTGTCCTAGAATATGAGCTTTAACATTTTTTCAAGCTCTCAAGAACTCCTGAACACCTCGGTCAAACTCGGAACAACTCGTAGTAAACTCGCGATACTCGTAAAAAACTTGTGATGGACTCTTTTGAACTCGTAGTATCCGGAGTAAATTTCCATACACGAGTTCCCATGAGTCTAATGCGAACCATTATGAGTTCAGAGGAAGTGATGGAGTCGCTGGTAGAAGAAATCTATGTGTTCGGTAGGATCAAGCGTTTTTAGGCATTTTCTGCTCGCCGCAAATGCCTCATATTTTCGACCCTCTACCAAGATTGCCTCAATCTTGTATCCCTTTGGTTGATCCAATAAGGATTTCTGAAATTCTTCAATTAGTGTTGAAGTGATCACTATTTCCATGATCCGCTCATCGAGTTCGGATTCCTCGAAATCGCAAGTGTTTGCCTTATCTCGACATCTAGTAACGAATTGATCGATACTCTCATCTTTTTTCTGCCGGTATCGCATGAGCTCTAAGCGATGTACCCATAAATTGATGTTAACCTTTAACTGTGTTTCTAGCAGTTTCCACAGTTCTTGCGGTTTGTCTTTGTCGGTCTCGGATAGCCCCGACGCATTGATTTGGCGCAAACCTTCGTTGCCTACAGCAATTTTGATTTTGATAGCCTTTTTCTTATCATCAGTTACATCTTGGTCTGCTAACACAAGCTCCATTCTTTGCTTGAATAATTTGAACTCTTCGGGTAGGTCTGTAGCCTCCCAGTTCATCTCTGGATACTTGGTACTCATTGTGTATGTTCACGTGTACGTATTGGTTACGACAGATTATAAGAATGAGTGTAGATATTTGTGTTGTTAATCTTCGTGTGAACATGCAGTTCCTAACCGGCTGATGTTGATAATAGTTTGTACACGTATACCTGTGTACGCTCTCACACCTGTGTGAATGTCGTTAGGTGTCTCATGCAATGAAAATGTTGATCACTCTCACTCAGTGTCTGACAGTGACAGTCCTCACACCAGATATGTATTAATATTATCTGAAAGCAGGTGTAATGTTCACACCTTGATTTAGTTTAATTGTAATATCTACTTTTATAGTTTAGTCATTATGCAGACCCCTGTGTCAGTGATTGAGCACAGTTATAACTTGATTAGGCTGATTTGAGCAGGCTTTGAGAGCCTTTATACGCTCAATACACACATCACAATTCACGAACGAATAATCGGGAAATTGCAGCATCAGTATCTCGGCAGGCACTGTGCTGTACGGTACACACACTATGCATACGATACGTGTGACCAAAAGAACGACGCAATTTTGCTTTACGAAAATCGTCTTCTAAATTATACTTCCCGACTGTCGTGAGCTGGATCAAGTTGTGCAATCAAATGTCAAAGTTGATTACAAAGATCCCAGCAGCTGCCACCATGATGCGTTTGAGGGTCTTAGTATTAGTATTGGTAGATTTACTCAGTATAATATAGAGTCGGCAGACTGGTTTGTTATGGCACATGTTGTTTATTCAACTACCACGGATACCGGATATTCGGATATTGCGTATATCGTAACAAAAATATTGCAGTATTTTTCATATTTTCCGTCATTGCTCAAGATCGAGACTGTTGGAGCTGATAAATCAAAGTATATTAAAGCTCTCCTCCGAATATCTTTTCATGATTTTACGTCCCGCGGTTATGTCTGGAAAAATCGAAGGCAATGTCATCAACGAACCCAGGGCAAAACGTTCGCGGAAGCGTAGGACTAGTCCCATCTATAAGGGTTCGTGCTGGTGAATTGTAGTCACACGTACCGTAGATACGTGCAGGACTGCACTCTGTGCTCTTGACTCGGGTGTGTGTGTATGAATCTCATGATCGAAGCATCAACGGTTTGGTCTTTGTAATGATGCAAGTAAAACATGCTGATGTGTGGTCGAAATTTAGCAAAACAATGACTTACAAATAAATAAGTATCTGTACTAGCTGTGAAAATATGGTGGAGTTCTTTGCTGTAATTGTAACTTAGCTCAATCGATTTTACTAGACTCAGTAGCCCTGCCTTAGCCACAGCGTAAACACAGCTGATCGATGACGCATTTTCCATATATGGTATGCATGCATGGCCGGTGAGCGCGGTGAAGCAAACAGCGCATGCGTACACCTTCGATATAGTTGTAGTTTCCAGTCTTTTCATGAATCTTCCCCTAGTTTTGAAAGCATTTTTACACAAAACTACTAACTGCTCAAACACGAAACATCGCTGAGAGTGAGACTGGAGTTGAAAGTCTAGTAAAATGTTAATTGTTTGCCTATTCACTTTGTCCCGGACTTATGTCTGGAAAAAAACGAAGCCTCTTTTCACAGACCTCTGGAACTGAAAAATACCTATATCTTTAATAATACCAAACAGTTTTGAATGAAAATTTATTTGAATAATAATATTATCATTATGTTGATGCTCTAAAAAATTCATGATCTTTGGTGGTAAAATAAGGGAGATAAGGGACGAATTTTGCTCCTCTCTCCAAACAGGGCCTCGATAGCCGTTACGAATTCAAAAGCTTTTACCTCTTTTCGGGGTTTTAATTGTACACTGGCCCTGCGCCTGTAGTTACTTACGTAAAACGTTCCGATAACTTATAGATAACTTATACCAACCCCATTTTTATATACCAAAATCCCCTATAAAACGCTGCCAATACGCCATTATACGGTAGATGTATAAAGTTAGAAACAATTTCAGTAAGTTCTGTGGTCGTCCGGAACACGTAAAATACGTCTACATACGTCAATATGCGTTGGAGATAAGTTCGACATACATGTAGGTTCAACATTTTTTGACATCCTCGCGTACTACAGCGTATACCAGTGTGCTAAAGCGTGCTCTTAACTTTTATACAAAACTTACCTGTAACTTGATCGACGTACGCCAGCGTATTTGCCAAATTTTTCATACGCTGGCTAAATAGTCAAGGTGTGACATGGCCATTACGACGATGATAAATGTTTACCACCTAATGTCCATGTAATGCATGTGTGTGTATGTGTGTATATATATCTATATATACATGTAGGTATATATATGGGGAGGGGGCTTTGGCAGGTTGGAGGTTTTGCATTCTTTTTCTACAATTGCCTCACTTATTACTTCAACAAGACATATTTGAGAGCTTGAAGGAATCGGGAAGGGAGCTTGAGTGTACTTAGCCCTGGAAAAAAGACACGAAAATACTGATGACAATGTTTAATGTTATGATTTAGTTTATTGCTCGTATCTCGTAACATTACTTTCTCTCTGATATTCTTTTGCCTCTCTTTTCTTTTCTCACTCTTTTCTTTTCTCACTAGTCAAATCTCTCACAGAGTCTCTCCCTCCCTGCTCACTTTCCGACCTTGTCTTTCTTTGTAAACAAAAATGGCACTACGTTTTACGCAGTTGATTTTATGTGCTATTTATTCAGTTGCTATGGTTGCATGATTCATTTTTGTGTTCATAAATGACTTTACATGCATGCTATTCTCCTATGACTCTTCTATATTGCTCCTTACTGTTGTGTTTGCAATCCAAATTGTATATATCATGCCTTCTGAGGGCGTAGTCCCCAGATTGTAGATTGGAGCCGCCATATTAGACGTACAATTGAAACTGGAACTTTTGTCTTAAGTTTGCATTATTTTAGGACTCAAACATAATACTTACTATTGTCTCTATTCGAAAAGGCAGTTCTGGTGATATGTGCTTCAAAAATGCGTATGATGATTGATATTATTATTGATATTATTTTTGTATTGTAGTATTGATTACAGCGTATGTGTGTTACAATAATTGTTTTACCTCAAACATGGTTTTATTAATTCCTTTACGCTGCCACCCCCCTCATTTCCGGACTCAGATATTGCATGGAGAGAGACAGAGGGCAAGAAAGAGAAAGGGAGGGACAGAGGGTTGGAAGGGGGAGTAACAGAGAGCAATATATATATATATGTATATGTAAATGTATATATATATATACATTTACATATATTATAGAAAGAGAGAGAGATTGCAAGAGAAAGCAAGAGAAAGTGAGAAATCATGCCCTCCTAGGCTAATTTAAAGAAAAGTTTAGGCTTATCATTATATCCAACTAAATTTCTCTCGCCACTCACCTTTTTATTTTTCCTCCTTTAAAAAAAGAATCCCTCTTTTTTGTAATATCAAGAGGCACTTTCATCCGCCAGTATTAACCAGTATTGAATCCACATGGTATTTTGTTGCACTAATAAAATATACATTCAAAGCCCCGGAGCTGGTGAAAATTAATGCTTTTATCATTATTTCTTTGTGTAGGTATCATCATCTGACACTACATCTGCAACGGAAATGGAAGGTATGAGTTCTAGGACAATTCTCCTGAAATCATCCCTGGCCAATTACCCCCCCCCCTGAAAACAAACTTATTATCAGGATAGACTTCCCCTTTAATGAAAAGGGGAGTTATTGTCCACGGGACTACTTTTCCGGGGGGTGATTTTCCAGGGGGTTATTGTCCTTGGGGTATTAAGAAAAAAAATGTAACATTCGAAAAAACAAAACTCTTTAAAAATCAGAGTAAAAAAATTAACAATTCAAAGAAAACCAAAATTTAAAATTCAAAGTAAAAAACAACTTTAAAATTAAAATCACCCTTTTTCTTTTCTTTTTCATGTTACCTCTGGGGCGTGATTTTTTTTTGTTTTCCTTGCCAGAATTATTAGGTGGTCATTAACAGACCAACTATTGATTTTGTCAGAATTTTCTTTCTTTTCTTTAATATCATTAGGTGATCTGTCATCAATTGATTGTATCTCTGTCAATATTGATATATTTCCTTCCAAATTTTGATATGTTGTAGCTGAGACATGTCACTATACATGTCATAATACTTCATTGTAGTATTCGCAGCGGTGATAGAGGCTTAGGTCAATTTTTAAAAGATCCTTTTGGAATGTGTTTTTATGATTTAGAAAATTTATTGGCAGAGATGTCAGAAAGACATTTGCGTCTGACACGCACATTGAGTAGATTTATTTCCGTCAAATTAAACTTTGATGAAATTCTGAAATTCCGAAAATTATCAGCATATTTACTAGTAGTAAAATACAGTTATAACATTTAAAGAAGGACATAACACTTATTTCACAGGTACAGTACTCCAATGATTCACAATCTATGATAACAACTAAAATGCAAACATTTTGTGATCATTATGTGACACTGACAATCAATTTAAAAGAAAATTTTTAAAAATACGTAACTGATTTAAACATTGAAATTAACATTTAATACAATATTTTCTTTCTTCAGCAAACTGCACTGTGGGTGCTGTACCAGATTCGAATTATTCATCAGGTAGTACAGTCACGCATAATACAACTTTCAACGTAATGTGTGCCGCTGGCTATTCCCCGGGTACGGGCGAGGCCACAGAGTTCACTTGTGATAATGGTACCCTGTCTCCGGATACACTACCTACATGTTACGGTAAGATCATGTCACTCTCCATTAGAGGTCGGAAATTTAAAGATTGAAATCGTAAATGGCTCTAAAATCTAAGGGTCATTTGCACAGGCTAGACCTTACCTATGGAATGACTTGGCATTAGATATCACTGCCGAAAGATATACACGTTCTAACAGGAATACTAATATTACAATTTACCTGATGAAAACATAAAAACATATATCCTGAATCAACCGGAGAAAAATTATGAAAAAGGAGCAAATCTATTTCCTTCCAAATTTTGATATGTTGTAGCTGAGACATGTCACTATACATGTCATAATACTTCATTGTAGTATTCGCAGCGGTGATAGAGGCTTAGGTCAATTTTTAAAAGATCCTTTTGGAATGTGTTTTTATGATTTAGAAAATTTATTGGCAGAGATGTCAGAAAGACATTTGCGTCTGACACGCACATTGAGTAGATTTATTTCCGTCAAATTAAACTTTGATGAAATTCTGAAATTCCGAAAATTATCAGCATATTTACTAGTAGTAAAATACAGTTATAACATTTAAAGAAGGACATAACACTTATTTCACAGGTACAGTACTCCAATGATTCACAATCTATGATAACAACTAAAATGCAAACATTTTGTGATCATTATGTGACACTGACAATCAATTTAAAAGAAAATTTTTAAAAATACGTAACTGATTTAAACATTGAAATTAACATTTAATACAATATTTTCTTTCTTCAGCAAACTGCACTGTGGGTGCTGTACCGGATTCGAATTATTCATCAGGTAGTACAGTCACGCATAATACAACTTTCAACGTAATGTGTGCCGCTGGCTATTCCCCGGGTACGGGCGAGGCCACAGAGTTCACTTGTGATAATGGTACCCTGTCTCCGGATACACTACCTACATGTTACGGTAAGATCATGTCACTCTCCATTAGAGGTCGGAAATTTAAAGATTGAAATCGTAAATGGCTCTAAAATCTAAGGGTCATTTGCACAGGCTAGACCTTACCTATGGAATGACTTGGCATTAGATATCACTGCCGAAAGACATACACGTTCTAACAGGAATACTAATATTACAATTTACCTGATGAAAACATAAAAACATATATCCTGAATCAACCGGAGAAAAATTATGAAAAAGGAGCAAATCTATTTCCTTCCAAATTTTGATATGTTGTAGCTGAGACATGTCACTATACATGTCACAATACTTCATTGTAGTATTCACGGGGTTGATAGAGGCTTAGGTCAATTTTTAAAGATCCTTTTGGAATGTGTTTTTATGATTTAGAAAATTTATCGGCAGAGATGTCAGAACGACATTTGCGTCTGACACGCACATTGAGTAGATTTATTTCCGTCAAATTAAACTTTGATGAAATTCTGAAATTCCGAAAATTATCAGCATATTTACTAGTAGTAAAATACAGTAATAACATTTAAAGAAGGACATATAGCACTTATTTCACAGGTACAGTACTCCAATGATTCACAATCTATGATAACAACTAAAAAGCAAACATTTTGTGATAATTATGTGACACTGACAATCAATTTAAAAGAAAATGTGGAAATACGTTACTGATTTAAACATTGAAAATGACATTTAATACAATATTTTCTTTCTTCAGCAAACTGCGCTGTGGGCGCTGTACAGGATTCAGATTATTCATCAGGTAGTACAGTCACGCATGATGCAACTTTCAACGTAACGTGTGCCGCTGGCTATTCCCCGGGTACGGGCGAGGCCACAGAGTTCACTTGTGATAATGGTACCCTGTCTCCGGATACACTACCTACATGTTACGGTAAGATCATGTCACTCTCCATTAGAGGTCGGAAATTTAAAGATTGAAATCGTAAATGGCTCTAAAATCTAAGGGTCATTTGCACAGGCTAGACCTTACCTATGGAATGACTTGGCATTAGATATCACTGCCGAAAGACATACATGTTCTAACAGGAATACTAATATTACAATTTACCTGATGAAAACATAAAAACATATATCCTGAATCAACCGGAGAAAAATTATGAAAAAGGAGCAAATCTATTTCCTTCCAAATTTTGATATGTTGTAGCTGAGACATGTCACTATACATGTCACAATACTTCATTGTAGTATTCACGGGGTTGATAGAGGCTTAGGTCAATTTTTAAAGATCCTTTTGTAATGTGTTTTTATGATTTAGAAAATTTATCGGCAGAGATGTCAGAAAGACATTTGCGTCTGACACGCACATTGAGTAGATTTATTTCCGTCAAATTAAACTTTGATGAAATTCTGAAATTCCGAAAATTATCAGCATATTTACTAGTAGTAAAATACAGTAATAACATTTAAAGAAGGACATATAGCACTTATTTCACAGGTACAGTACTCCAATGATTCACAATCTATGATAACAACTAAAAAGCAAACATTTTGTGATAATTATGTGACACTGACAATCAATTTAAAAGAAAATGTGGAAATACGTTACTGATTTAAACATTGAAAATGACATTTAATACAATATTTTCTTTCTTCAGCAAACTGCGCTGTGGGCGCTGTACAGGATTCAGATTATTCATCAGGTAGTACAGTCACGCATGATGCAACTTTCAACGTAACGTGTGCCGCTGGCTATTCCCGGTGCGGGCGAGGCCACAGAGTTCACTTGTGATAATGGTACCCTGTCTCCGGATACACTACCTACATGTTACGGTAAGATCATGTCACTCTCCATTAGAGGTCGGAAATTTAAAGATTGAATTGTAAATGGCTCTAAAATCTAACAGTCATTTGCACAGGCTAGACCTTAACTATGGAATGAATTGCCATTAGATATCACTGCCGAAAGACATACACGTTCTAACAGGAATACTAATATTACAATTTACCTGATGAAAACATAAAAACATATATCCTGAATCAACCGGAGAAAAATTATGAAAAAGGAGCAAATCTATTTCCTTCCAAATTTTGATATGTTGTAGCTGAGACATGTCACTATACATGTCACAATACTTCATTGTAGTATTCACGGGGTTGATAGAGGCTTAGGTCAATTTTTAAAGATCCTTTTGTAATGTGTTTTTATGATTTAGAAAATTTATCGGCAGAGATGTCAGAAAGACATTTGCGTCTGACACGCACATTGAGTAGATTTATTTCCGTCAAATTAAACTTTGATGAAATTCTGAAATTCCGAAAATTATCAGCATATTTACTAGTGGTAAAATACAGTAATAACATTTAAAGAAGGACATATAGCACTTATTTCACAGGTACAGTACTCCAATGATTCACAATCTATGATAACAACTAAAAAGCAAACATTTTGTGATAATTATGTGACACTGACAATCAATTTAAAAGAAAATGTGGAAATACGTTACTGATTTAAACATTGAAAATGACATTTAATACAATATTTTCTTTCTTCAGCAAACTGCGCTGTGGGCGCTGTACAGGATTCAGATTATTCATCAGGTAGTACAGTCACGCATGATGCAACTTTCAACGTAACGTGTGCCGCTGGCTATTCCCCGGGTACGGGCGAGGCCACAGAGTTCACTTGTGATAATGGTACCCTGTCTCCGGATACACTACCTACATGTTACGGTAAGATCATGTCACTCTCCATTAGAGGTTGGAAATTTAAAGATTGAATTCGTAAATGGCTCTAAAATCTAACAGTCATTTGCACAGGCTAGACCTTAACTATGGAATGAATTGCCATTAGATATCACTGCCGAAAGACATACATGTTCTAACAGGAATACTAATATTACAATTTACCTGATGAAAACATAAAAACATATATCCTGAATCAACCGGAGAAAAATTATGAAAAAGGAGCAAATCTATTTCCTTCCAAATTTTGATATGTTGTAGCTGAGACATGTCACTATACATGTCACAATACTTCATTGTAGTATTCACGGGGTTGATAGAGGCTTAGGTCAATTTTTAAAGATCCTTTTGGAATGTGTTTTTATGATTTAGAAAATTTATCGGCAGAGATGTCAGAAAGACATTTGCGTCTGACACGCACATTGAGTAGATTTATTTCCGTCAAATTAAACTTTGATGAAATTCTGAAATTCCGAAAATTATCAGCATATTTACTAGTAGTAAAATACAGTAATAACATTTAAAGAAGGACATATAGCACTTATTTCACAGGTACAGTACTCCAATGATTCACAATCTATGATAACAACTAAAAAGCAAACATTTTGTGATAATTATGTGACACTGACAATCAATTTAAAAGAAAATGTGGAAATACGTTACTGATTTAAACATTGAAAATGACATTTAATACAATATTTTCTTTCTTCAGCAAACTGCGCTGTGGGCGCTGTACAGGATTCAGATTATTCATCAGGTAGTACAGTCACGCATGATGCAACTTTCAACGTAACGTGTGCCGCTGGCTATTCCCCGGGTACGGGCGAGGCCACAGAGTTCACTTGTGATAATGGTACCCTGTCTCCGGATACACTACCTACATGTTACGGTAAGATCATGTCACTCTCCATTAGAGGTCGGAAATTTAAAGATTGAATTCGTAAATGGCTCTAAAATCTAACAGTCATTTGCACACGCTAGACCTTAACTATGGAATGAATTGCCATTAGATATCACTGCTGAAAGACATACACGTTCTAACAGGAATACTAATATTACAATTTACCTGATGAAAACATAAAAACATATATCCTGAATCAACCGGAGAAAAATTATGAAAAAGGAGCAAATCTATTTCCTTCCAAATTTTGATATGTTGTAGCTGAGACATGTCACTATACATGTCACAATACTTCATTGTAGTATTCACGGGGTTGATAGAGGCTTAGGTCAATTTTTAAAGATCCTTTTGGAATGTGTTTTTATGATTTAGAAAATTTATCGGCAGAGATGTCAGAAAGACATTTGCGTCTGACACGCACATTGAGTAGATTTATTTCCGTCAAATTAAACTTTGATGAAATTCTGAAATTCCGAAAATTATCAGCATATTTACTAGTAGTAAAATACAGTAATAACATTTAAAGAAGGACATATAGCACTTATTTCACAGGTACAGTACTCCAATGATTCACAATCTATGATAACAACTAAAAAGCAAACATTTTGTGATAATTATGTGACACTGACAATCAATTTAAAAGAAAATGTGGAAATACGTTACTGATTTAAACATTGAAAATGACATTTAATACAATATTTTCTTTCTTCAGCAAACTGCGCTGTGGGCGCTGTACAGGATTCAGATTATTCATCAGGTAGTACAGTCACGCATGATGCAACTTTCAACGTAACGTGTGCCGCTGGCTATTCCACGGGTACGGGCGAGGCCACAGAGTTCACTTGTGATAATGGTACCCTGTCTCCGGATACACTACCTACATGTTACGGTAAGATCATGTCTCTCCATTAGATGTCGGAAATTTAAAGATTGAATTCGTAAATGGCTCTAAAATCTAACAGTCATTTGCACAGGCTAGACCTTAACTATGGAATGAATTGCCATTAGATATCACTGCCGAAAGACATACACGTTCTAACAGGAATACTAATATTACAATTTACCTGATGAAAACATAAAAACATATATCCTGAATCAACCGGAGAAAAATTATGAAAAAGGAGCAAATCTATTTCCTTCCAAATTTTGATATGTTGTAGCTGAGACATGTCACTATACATGTCACAATACTTCATTGTAGTATTCACGGGGTTGATAGAGGCTTAGGTCAATTTTTAAAGATCCTTTTGGAATGTGTTTTTATGATTTAAAAAATTTATCGGCAGAGATGTCAGAACGACATTTGCGTCTGACACGCACATTGAGCAGATTTATTTCCGTCAAATTAAACTTTGATGAAATTCTGAAATTCCGAAAATTATCAGCATATTTACTAGTGGTAAAATACAGTAATAACATTTAAAGAAGGACATATAGCACTTATTTCACGGGTACAGTACTCCAATGATTCACAATCTATGATAACAACTAAAAAGCAAACATTTTGTGATAATTATGTGACACTGACAATCAATTTAAAAGAAAATGTGGAAATACGTTACTGATTTAAACATTGAAAATGACATTTAATACAATATTTTCTTTCTTCAGCAAACTGCGCTGTGGGCGCTGTACAGGATTCAGATTATTCATCAGGTAGTACAGTCACGCATGATGCAACTTTCAACGTAACGTGTGCCGCTGGCTATTCCACGGGTACGGGCGAGGCCACAGAGTTCACTTGTGATAATGGTACCCTGTCTCCGGATACACTACCTATATGTTACGGTAAGATCATGTCTCTCTCCATTAGATGTCGGAAATTTAAAGATTGAATTCGTAAATGGCTCTAAAATCTAACAGTCATTTGCACAGGCTAGACCTTAACTATGGAATGAATTGCCATTAGATATCACTGCCGAAAGACATACATGTTCTAACAGGAATACTAATATTACAATTTACCTGAAGAAAACTTAAAAACATAATATCCTGTATTTTTTTCAACAAATATAACTTGGATGATATCTTTAGCTGGGTGGGGAGGCGGCTTCATAGCGTACATTACTGTACTTTAAGCATCTACCGACTTAAATTCCCTCAAAAATTAGCATGTTGACTAGTAGTCAAAATACAGTTATAACATTTTTAAACGGACATACCACTTTTTTCACAAGTACAGTACTCCAATGATTCACAATCAATAATAATCACTAAAAAGTAACCGTTTCATGATAAATATGTGACACTGACAATCAATTTAAAAGAAAATGTGGAAATACGTTACTGATTTAAACATTGAAAATGACATTTAATACAATATTTTCTTTCTTCAGCAAACTGCGCTGTGGGCGCTGTACAGGATTCAGATTATTTATCAGGTAGTACAGTCACGCATGATGCAACTTTCAACGTAACGTGTGATGCTGGCTATTCCACGGGTATGGCCCGGGCCACAGAGTTCACTTGTGATAATGGTACCCTGTCTCCGGATACACTACCTACATGTTACGGTAAGATCATGTCTCTCTCCATTAGATGTCGGAAATTTAAAGATTGAATTCGTAAATGGCTCTAAAATCTAACGGTCATTTGCACAGGCTAGACCTTAACTATGGAATGAATTGCCATTAGATATCACTGCCGAAAGACATACATGTTCTGATAGGAATACTAATATTACAATTTGCCTGATGAAAACTTAAAAACATAATATCCTGTATCAACCGAAGAAAAAATATGAAAAAGGAGCAAATTAAAGAATGTATATGCTAAAACACAAATACCTAAAAATAAACTAAAGGACAATTTCAATACCACATTGTATCTCCTATACATGTCACAATACTTCATTGTAGTATTCGCAGAGGTGATAGAGGCTTAGGTCAATTTTTAGAGAGCCTTTTGGAATGTGTTTTTATGATTTAGAAAATTTATCGGCAGAGATGTCAGTATGACATTTGCGTCTGACTCGCACATTGCGTAGATTTTTTTCGGCAAAAATAACTTCGATATCGTTAGCTGGGTGGGGAGGCGGCTTCATAGCGTACATTACTGTACTTTAAGCACCTACCGTCTTAAATTTCCCCCCAAAATTAGCATATCGACTACTAGTTAAAATGCAGTTCAACATTTTTAAAAGGACATAGCACTTATTTTACAGGTACAGTACTCGAAAAATCATAACCACTAAAAAGCAAAATGTTTCGTGGTAATTATGTGACACTGACAATCAATTTAAAAGAAAATGTTAAGATACGTTACTGAAGAAAAAAATACCTAAAAATAAACTAAAGGACACTTTCAATACCACATTGTATCTCCTATACATGTCACAATACTTCATTGTAGTATTCGCAGAGGTGATAGAGGCTTAGGTCAATTTTTAGAGAGCCTTTTGGAATGTGTTTTTATGATTTAGAAAATTTATCGGCAGAGATGTCAGTATGACATTCACGTCTGACTCGCACATTGCGTAGATTTTTTTTGGCAAATATTACTTGGATGATATCGTTAGCTGGGTGGGGAGGCTGCTTCACAGCGTACATTACTGTACTTTAAGCACCTACTGTCTTAAATTTCCCAAAAAAATTAGCATATCGACTAGAAGTCAAAATACAGTTCATCATTTTTAAAAGGACATAGCACTTATTTCCCAGGTACAGTACTCGAATAATCATAACCACTAAAAAGCAAAATGTTTCGTAGTAATTATGTGACACTGACAATCAATTTAAAAGAAAATGTTAAAATACGTTACTGATTTAATCATTGAAATTGACATTTAATACAATATTTCTTTCTTCAGCAAACTGCGCTGTGGGCGCTGTACAGGATTCAGATTATTCATCAGGTAGTACAGTCACGCATGATGCAACTTTCAATGTAACGTGTGATGCTGGCTATTCGACGGGTATGGCCAGGGCCACAGAGTTCACTTGTGATAATGGTACCCTGTCTCCGGATACACTACCTACATGTTACGGTAAGATCATGTCTCTCCATTAGATGTCGGAAATTTAAAGATTGAATTCGTAAATGGATCTAAAATCTAAGGGTCATTTGCACAGGCTAGACCTTAACTATGGAATGATTTGCCATTAGATATCACTGCCGAAAGACATACACGTTCTAACCGGAATACTAATATTACAATTTACCTGATGAAAACATGAAAACATAATATCCTGAATCAACCGGAGAAAAATTATGAAAAAGGAGCAAATTAAGGAATGTATATGCTAAAACACAAATAACTTTCAATACCACATTGTATCTGCTGTACATGTCACAATACTTCATTGTAGTATTCGCAGCGGTGATAGAGGCTTAGGTCATTTTTTAGAGACCCTGTTGGAATGTGTTTTTATGATTTAGAAAATTTATCGGCAGAGATGTCAGAAAGACATTTGCGTCTGACACGCACATTGAGTAGATTTATTTCCGTCAAATTAAACTTTGATGAAATTCTGAAATTCAGAAAATTACCAGCATATTTACTAGAAGTAAAATACAGTTATAACATTTTTAAAAGGATATACCACTTTTTTCACAGGTACAGTACTCCAATGATTCACAATCTATGATAACAACTAAAAAGCAAACATTTTGTGATAATTATGTGAGACTGACAATCAATTTAAAAGAAAATGTTGAGATATTTTACTGATTTAAACACTGAAAATGACATTTAATACAATATTTTCTTTCTTCAGCAAACTGCGCTGTGGGCGCTGTACAGGATTCAGATTATTCATCAGGTAGTACAGTCACGCATGATGCAACTTTCAACGTAACGTGTGCTGGCTATTCCACGGTACGGGCGAGGCCACAGAGTTCACTTGTGATAATGGTACCCTGTCTCCGGATACACTACCTATATGTTACGGTAAGATCATGTCTCTCTCCATTAGATGTCGGAAATTTAAAGATTGAATTCGTAAATGGCTCTAAAATCTAACAGTCATTTGCACAGGCTAGACCTTACCTGTGGAATGACTTGGCATTAGATATCACTGCCGAAAGACATACACGTTCTAACAGGAATACTAATATTACAATTTACCTGATGAAAACATAAAAACATATATCCTGAATCAACCGGAGAAAAATTATGAAAAAGGAGCAAATCTATTTCCTTCCAAATTTTGATATGTTGTAGCTGAGACATGTCACTATACATGTCACAATACTTCATTGTAGTATTCACGGGGTTGATAGAGGCTTAGGTCAATTTTTAAAGATCCTTTTGGAATGTGTTTTTATGATTTAGAAAATTTATCGGCAGAGATGTCAGAACGACATTTGCGTCTGACACGCACATTGAGTAGATTTATTTCCGTCAAATTAAACTTTGATGAAATTCTGAAATTCAGAAAATTACCAGCATATTTACCAGTAGTAAAATACAGTTATAACATTTTTAAAAGGATATACCACTTTTTTCACAGGTACAGTACTCCAATGATTCACAATCTATGATAACAACTAAAAAGCAAACATTTTGTGATAATTATGTGAGACTGACAATCAATTTAAAAGAAAATGTTGAGATATTTTAATGATTTAAACATTGAAATTGACATTAAATACAATATTTTCTTTCTTCAGCAAACTGCACTGTGGGTGCTGTACCGGATTCAGATTATTCATCAGGTAGTACAGTCACGCATAATACAACTTTCAACGTAACGTGTGAGGCTGGCTATTCCCCGGGTATGGGCGAGGCCACAGAGTTCACTTGTGATAATGGTACCCTGTCTCCGGATACACTACCTACATGTTACGGTAAGATCATGTCACTCTCCATTAGAGGTTGGAAATTCAAAGATTGAAATCGTAAATGGCTCTAAAATCTAAGGGTCATTTGCACAGGCTAGACCTTACCTATGGAATGAATTGCCATTAGATATCACTGCCGAAAGACATACAAGTTCTAACCGGAATACTAATATTACAATTTACCTGATAAAAACATAAAAACATAATATCCTGAATCAACCGAAGACAAATTATGAAAAAGGAGCAAATTAAGGAATGTATATGCTAAAACACAAATACACTTTCAATACCACATTGTATCTGCTGTACATGTCACAATACTTCATTGTAGTATTCGCAGAGTATATCATTACTAAGAACAAGACAAACATGATACCATTCTCGTAAAATATGTATTGATGTAATTACTCTGAATTTTTGTTTTCTTGCAGATGATGAAGCACCTATTCTAAACTGCCTAAATATATCTTCTACTACGGATGAGGGTCTCAATTCATCATCTACTGTTCTGCTAAATCCATCTGCAACTGATAATGTGGATTTCGAACTAGATGTGATTTGTTCCCATTCATCCGAAGATATATTCCTGAATGGGGACACCAATGTGAACTGCTCATCTACAGATAGTGCAGGAAACACTGGCACTTGTCTTCTCGTTATCACAGTAACAGGTGTTAATATCATTATTCTTTATATCTTAAAATTCTGTCACCAATTGGGTATAGGATTTTGGGATATGTTATTTCTTTTGAACGATGAATCCTCATCAACTCAAGTACTTTGGATTCAGCAGCGTTGGCCTACGCGTCCCCGGCCGCCGCGTCCGCTGCGTCATATTCTTGTGTGCGCTCTAACTGCCACATTTCTTAAAAGATTTCTTTCAAATTTGCTACAGAGATGCATTATACTCTAATCTACACACATATTGGTTTGGTGATGCTGCTCCTATCCTAGTCTCGACAATAGTCCAACCACTAGTGGCGATCTCTACGTCCTCCTTTTGTTTCAGGGAGGGGAGAGGGGATCATTGTCCCTCCTTCGAACATAAGGATGACACAAAAACACTGCCAATGCTGTGGGATACATTCGCATTGCACGGCAGTACAGATTGCAATATTTCTAGCTTTGAAAAATGAATCCTCATGAATTTTGTTTTGTTCTACAATTCATAATTTCGAAGATTTTTTGTTTGATTTTTAACATTTCGAATTTTGGGAAGAAAATCCTGGTCATAAAATGAAATGTATCTAACAACTATTTTCTGGACACGATATCTGTTCCTGTTCATGTTATCATCGCCTTGAACCTGACAAATGAAACGATTGTCGTAAAATATGTACTGATGTAATTACTCAGAATTTCTTTTTCCTTGCAGATGATGAAGCACCTATTCTAAACTGCCTAAATATATCTTCTACTACTGATGAGGGTCTCAATTCATCATCTACTGTTCTGCTAAATCCAACTGCAACTGATAATGTGGATTTTCAACTAGATGTGATTTGCTCCGATTCATCCGAAGATATATTCCTGAATGGGGACACCACTGTGAACTGCTCATCTACAGATGGTGTAGGAAATACTGGCACTTGTCTTCTCGTTATCACAGTAACAGGTGTGAATATCATTATTCTTTATATCTTAAAGTTCTCTCACCAATAGGGTATAGGATTTTGGGATATGTAATTTCTTTTGAAAGATGAATCCCTTTGATCCTTTATGTGTTTTTAAATTCATAATTTCGAGGCGTTTTCGCTTGATTTAACATTTTGCATCATGTGAAGAAAATCCTGGTCATGAAATGAAATCTTGCAATTATTTTCTCTGCTGGCTATCTGTTCCTTTTCATGATATCATCACCTTGAACTTGACAAACGATACTATTCTCGTAAAATATGTATTGATGTAATTACTCTGAATTTCTTTTTCCTTGCAGATGATGAAGCACCTATTCTAAACTGCCTAAATATATCTTCTACTACGGATGAGGGTCTCAATTCATCATCTTCTGTTCTGCTAAATCCAACTGCAACTGATAATGTGGATTTTGAACTAGATGTGATTTGTTCCCATTCATCCGAAGATATGTTCCTGAATGGGGACACCACTGTGAACTGCTCATCTACAGATGGTGCAGGAAACACTGGCACTTGTCTAATCGTTATCACAGTAACAGGTGTGAATATGATTTTTTACATCTTAAAGTTCTGTCACCGATCAGGTTTAGGATTTTGGGATCTTATTTCTTTTGAAAGATGAATCCTCATGAATTTGTATGTGTTTTACAATTCATGATTTCGAGGAGTTTTTGCTTGATTTAACATTTTGAATCATGTGAAAAAAAATCCTGGTTATTCATGAACCCAAAAGTTCTGTCACCGATAGGGTTTAGGATTTTGGGATCTTATTTCTTTTGAAATATGAATCCATATGAATTTGGTTTTGTTCTACAATTTATAATTTAGAAGAGTTTTTGTTTGATTTAACATTTCGAATCTTGTGAATAAAATCCTGGTCATAAAAAGAAATGTATCTAACAATTATTTTCTCGACACGATATCTGTTCCTTTTCATGATACCATCAACTCGAACTTGACAAACACGATACTGTTTTCGTAAAATATGTATTGATGTAATTACTCAGAATTTCTTTTTCCTTGCAGATGATGAAGCACCTATTCTAAACTGCCTAAATATATCTTCTACTACGGATGAGGGTCTCAATTCATCATCTACTGTTCTGCTAAATCCAACTGCAACTGATAATGTGGATTTTGAACTAGATGTGATTTGTTCCCATTCATCGGAAGATATATTCCTGAATGGGGACACCACTGTGAACTGCTCATCTACAGATGGTGCAGGAAACACTGGCACTTGTCTTCTCGTTATCACAGTAACAGGTGTGAATATCATTATTCTTTATATCTTAAAGTTCTGTCACCAATAGGGTATAGGATTTTGGGATATGTAATTTCTTTTGAAAGATGAATCCTTATGAACTTTTATGTGTTTTTAAATTCATGATTTCGAGGTTTTCGCTTGATTTAACATTTTGCATCATGTGAAGAAAATCCTGGTCATGAAATGAAATCTTGCAATTATTTTCTCTGCTGGCTATCTGTTCCTTTTCATGATATCATCACCTTGAACTTGACAAATGATACCATTCTCTCAAAATATGTACTGATGATTAATAATTACTCTGAATTTCTGTTTTCTTGCAGATGATGAAGCACCTATTCTAAACTGCCTAAATATATCTTCTACTACGGATGAGGGTCTCAATTCATCATCTTCTGTTCTGCTAAATCCAACTGCAACTGATAATGTGGATTTTGAACTAGATGTGATTTGTTCCCATTCATCCGAAGATATATTCCTGAATGGGGACACCACTGTGAACTGCTCATCTACAGATGGTGCAGGAAACACTGGCACTTGTCTAATCGTTATCACAGTAACAGGTGTGAATATGATTATTCTTTACATCTTAAAGTTCTGTAACCGAACGGGTTTAGTATTTTAGGATATATTATTTTTTGTATCACCCGGTAGTATGCCGGTGGGGTACTTTGGATTCAGCAGCGTTGGCCGCCGCGTCCGCCGCCTCATATTCTTGTGTGCGCTTTAACTGCCACATTTCTTAAAAGATTTCTTTCAAATTTTCTACAGAGATGCATTATACTCTAATCTACCCACATATTGGTTTGGTGATGCTGCTCCTATCCTAGTCTTGTCAATAGTCCGAGCCACTAGTGGCGATCTCTACGTCATCCTTTTGTTTCAGGGAGGGGGAAAGGAAATCATTGTCCCTCCTTCGAACATAAGGATGACACAAAATCACTGCCACTGCCATGGGATACATTGGCATTCCGCGGCAATACAGATTGCGATATTTCTAGCTTTGAAAAATGAATCCTCATGAATTTTGTTTTGTTCTACAATTTATAATTACAAAGAGTTTTTGTTTGATTTAACATTTCGAATCTTGTGAAGAAAATCCTGGTCATGAAATGAAATGTATCTAACAATTATTTTCTGGACACGATATCTGTTCCTGTTCATGTTATGATCGCCTTGAACCTGACAAACAATACCATTGTCGTAAAATATGTACTGATGTAATTACTCTGAATTTCTGTTTTTTTTGCAGATGATGAAGCACCAATTCTAAACTGCCTAAATATATCTTCTACTACGGATGAGGGACTCAATTCATCATCTACTGTTACACTTCCAACTGCAACTGATAATGTGGATTTTCATCCAGATGTGATTTGCTCCCATTCATCCGAAGATATGTTCCTGATAGGGGACACCACTGTGAACTGCTCATCTACAGATGTTGCAGGAAACACTGGCACCTGTCTTCTCGTTATCACAGTAACAGGTGTGAATATGATTATTCTAATATCTAAAAGTTCTGTCACCGATCAGGTTTAGGATTTTGGGATCTTATTTCTTTTGAAAGATGAATCCTCATGAATTTGTATGTGTTTTACAATTCATTATTTCGAGGAGTTTTGCTTGATTTAACATTTTGAATCATGTGAAGAAAATCCTGGTTATTCATGAACCCAAAAGTTCTGTCACCGATAGGGTTTAGGATTTTGGGATCTTATTTCTTTTGAAATATGAATCCTCATGAATTTTGTTTTGTTCTACAATTCATAATTTCAAAGAGTTTTTGTTTGATTTTACATTTCGAATCTTGTGAATAAAATCCTGGTCATGAAATGAAATGTATCTAACAATTATTTTCTTGACACGATATCTGTTCCTTTTCATGATACCATCAACTCCAACTTGACAAACACGATACTGTTCTCGTAAAATATGTATTGATGTAATTACTCAGAATTTCTTTTTCCTTGCAGATGATGAAGCACCTATTCTAAACTGCCTAAATATATCTTCTACTACGGATGAGGGTCTCAATTCATCATCTACTGTTCTGCTAAATCCAACTGCAACTGATAATGTGGATTTTCAACTAGATGTGATTTGCTCCCATTCATCCGAAGATATATTCCTGAATGGGGACACCACTGTGAACTGCTCATCTACAGATGGTGCAGGAAACACTGGCACTTGTCTTCTCGTTATCACAGTAACAGGTGTGAATATCATTATTCTTTATATCTTAAAGTTCTCTCACCAATAGGGTATAGGATTTTGGGATATGTAATTTCTTTTGAAAGATGAATCCTTATGAACTTTTATGTGTTTTTAAATTCATAATTTCGAGGCGTTTTCGCTTGATTTAACATTTTGCATCATGTGAAGAAAATCCTGGTCATGAAATGAAATCTTGCAATTATTTTCTCTGCTGGCTATCTGTTCCTTTTCATGATATCATCACCTTGAACTTGACAAATGATACCATTCTCTCAAAATATGTACTGATGATTAATAATTACTCTGAATTTCTGTTTTCTTGCAGATGATGAAGCACCTATTCTAAACTGCCTAAATATATCTTCTACTACGGATGAGGGTCTCAATTCATCATCTTCTGTTCTGCTAAATCCAACTGCAACTGATAATGTGGATTTTGAACTAGATGTGATTTGTTCCCATTCATCCGAAGATATATTCCTGAATGGGGACACCACTGTGAACTGCTCATCTACAGATGGTGCAGGAAACACTGGCACTTGTCTAATCGTTATCACAGTAACAGGTGTGAATATGATTATTCTTTACATCTTAAAGTTCTGTAACCGAACGGGTTTAGTATTTTAGGATATATTATTTTTTGTATCACCCGGTAGTATGCCGGTGGGGTACTTTGGATTCAGCAGCGTTGGCGCCGCGCCGCCTCATATTCTTGTGTGCGCTTTAACTGCCACATTTCTTAAAAGATTTCTTTCAAATTTTCTACAGAGATGCATTATACTCTAATCTACCCACATATTGGTTTGGTGATGCTGCTCCTATCCTAGTCTTGTCAATAGTCCGAGCCACTAGTGGCGATCTCTACGTCATCCTTTTGTTTCAGGGAGGGGGAAAGGAAATCATTGTCCCTCCTTCGAACATAAGGATGACACAAAATCACTGCCACTGCCATGGGATACATTGGCATTCCGCGGCAATACAGATTGCGATATTTCTAGCTTTGAAAAATGAATCCTCATGAATTTTGTTTTGTTCTACAATTTATAATTACAAAGAGTTTTTGTTTGATTTAACATTTCGAATCTTGTGAAGAAAATCCTGGTCATGAAATGAAATGTATCTAACAATTATTTTCTGGACACGATATCTGTTCCTGTTCATGTTATGATCGCCTTGAACCTGACAAACAATACCATTGTCGTAAAATATGTACTGATGTAATTACTCTGAATTTCTGTTTTTTTTGCAGATGATGAAGCACCAATTCTAAACTGCCTAAATATATCTTCTACTACGGATGAGGGACTCAATTCATCATCTACTGTTACACTTCCAACTGCAACTGATAATGTGGATTTTCATCCAGATGTGATTTGCTCCCATTCATCCGAAGATATGTTCCTGATAGGGGACACCACTGTGAACTGCTCATCTACAGATGTTGCAGGAAACACTGGCACCTGTCTTCTCATTATCTCAGTAACAGGTGTGAATATGATTATTCTAATATCTAAAAGTTCTGTCACCGATCAGGTTTAGGATTTTGGGATCTTATTTCTTTTGAAAGATGAATCCTCATGAATTTGTATGTGTTTTACAATTCATTATTTCGAGGAGTTTTTGCTTGATTTAACATTTTGAATCATGTGAAGAAAATCCTGGTTATTCATGAACCCAAAAGTTCTGTCACCGATAGGGTTTAGGATTTTGGGATCTTATTTCTTTTGAAATATGAATCCTCATGAATTTTGTTTTGTTCTACAATTCATAATTTCAAAGAGTTTTTGTTTGATTTTACATTTCGAATCTTGTGAATAAAATCCTGGTCATGAAATGAAATGTATCTAACAATTATTTTCTTGACACGATATCTGTTCCTTTTCATGATACCATCAACTCCAACTTGACAAACACGATACTGTTCTCGTAAAATATGTATTGATGTAATTACTCAGAATTTCTTTTTCCTTGCAGATGATGAAGCACCTATTCTAAACTGCCTAAATATATCTTCTACTACGGATGAGGGTCTCAATTCATCATCTACTGTTCTGCTAAATCCAACTGCAACTGATAATGTGGATTTTCAACTAGATGTGATTTGCTCCCATTCATCCGAAGATATATTCCTGAATGGGGACACCACTGTGAACTGCTCATCTACAGATGGTGCAGGAAATACTGGCACTTGTCTTCTCGTTATCACAGTAACAGGTGTGAATATCATTATTCTTTATATCTTAAAGTTCTCTCACCAATAGGGTATAGGATTTTGGGATATGTAATTTCTTTTGAAAGATGAATCCTTATGAACTTTTATGTGTTTTTAAATTCATAATTTCGAGGTGTTTTAGCTTGATTTAACATTTTGCATCATGTGAAGAAAATCCTGGTCATGAAATGAAATCTTGCAATTATTTTCTCTGCTGGCTATCTGTTCCTTTTCATGATATCATCACCTTGAACTTGACAAACGATACCATTCTCGTAAAATATGTATTGATGTAATTACTCAGAATTTCTTTTTCCTTGCAGATGATGAAGCACCTATTCTAAACTGCCTAAATATATCTTCTACTACGGATGAGGGTCTCAATTCATCATCTTCTGTTCTGCTAAATCCAACTGCAACTGATAATGTGGATTTTGAACTAGATGTGATTTGTTCCCATTCATCCGAAGATATGTTCCTGAATGGGGACACCACTGTGAACTGCTCATCTACAGATGGTGCACGAAACACTGGCACTTGTCTAATCGTTATCACAGTAACAGGTGTGAATATGATTTTTTACATCTTAAAGTTCTGTCACCGATCCGGTTTAGCATTTTGGGATATGTAATTTATTTTGAAAAATGAATCCTCATGAATTTTATGTGTTCTCCATTCATAATTTCGAGGAGTTTTTGCTTGATTTAACATTTTGAATCATATAAAGAAAATCCTAGCCATGAACTGTTATGTATATTAAAATTATTTTCGCGGCTCGATATATGTTCCCTTCCATAATACTATTAATTCGAACTTGACAAACACGATAATGTTCTCGTAAAATATGTATTGATGTAATTACTCTGAATTTATTTTTCCTTGCAGATGATGAAGCACCTATTCTAAACTGCCTAAATATATCTTCCACTACGGATGAGGGTCTCAATTCATCATCAACTGTTCTGCTAAATCCAACTGCAACTGATAATGTGGATTTTGAACTAGATGTGATTTGTTCCCATTCATCCGAAGATATATTCCTGAATGGGGACACCACTGTGAACTGCTCATCTACAGATGGTGCAGGAAACACTGGCACTTGTCTTCTCGTTATCACAGTAACAGGTGTGAATATGATTATTCTAATATCTAAAAGTTCTGTCACCGATCAGGTTTAGGATTTTGGGATATGTAATTTCTTTTGAAAGATGAATCCTCATGAATTTGTATGTGTTTTACAATTCATGATTTCGAGGAGTTTTTGCTTGATTTAACATTTTGAATCATATGAAGAAAATCCTGGTTATTCATGAACCCAAAAGTTCTGTCACCGATAGGGTTTAGGATTTTGGGATCTTATTTCTTTTTAAAGATGAATCCTTATGAATTTTGTTTTGTTCTACAATTCATAATTTCGAAGAGTTTTTGTTTGATTTTTAACATTTCGAATTTTGGGAAGAAAATCCTGGTCATGAAATGAAATGTATCTAACAATTATTTTCTCGACACGATATCTGTTCCTTTTCATGATACTATCAACTCGAACTTGACAAACTCGATAATGTTCTCGTAAAATATGTATTGATGTAATTACTCTGAATTGCTTTTTCCTTGCAGATGATGAAGCACCTATTCTAAACTGCCTAAATATATCTTCTACTACGGATGAGGGTCTCAATTCATCATCTACTGTTCTGCTAAATCCAACTGCAACTGATAATGTGGATTTTCAACTAGATGTGATTTGCTCCCATTCATCCGAAGATATATTCCTGAATGGGGACACCACTGTGAACTGCTCATCTACAGATGGTGCAGGAAATACTGGCACTTGTCTTCTCGTTATCACAGTAACAGGTGTGAATATCATTATTCTTTGTATCTTAAAGTTCTCTCACCAATTGGGTATAGGATTTTGGGATATGTAATTTCTTTTGAAAGATGAATCCTTATGAACTTCTATGTCTTTTTAAATTCATAATTTCGAGGCGTTTTCGCTTGATTTAACATTTTGCATCATGTGAAGAAAATCCTGGTCATGAAATGAAATCTTGCAATTATTTTCTCTGCTGGCTATCTGTTCCTTTTCATGATATCATCACCTTGAACTTGACAAACGATACCATTCTCGTAAAATATGTATTGATGATTAATAATTACTCTGAATTTCTGTTTTCTTGCAGATGATGAAGCACCTATTCTAAACTGCCTAAATATATCTTCTACTACGGATGAGGGTCTCAATTCATCATCTTCTGTTCTGCTAAATCCAACTGCAACTGATAATGTGGATTTTGAACTAGATGTGATTTGTTCCCATTCATCCGAAGATATATTCCTGATAGGGGACACCACTGTGAACTGCTCATCTACAGATGTTGCAGGAAACACTGGCACCTGTCTTCTCGTTATCACAGTAACAGGTGTGAATATGATTATTCTAATATCTAAAAGTTCTGTCACCGATCAGGTTTAGGATTTTGGGATCTTATTTCTTTTGAAAGATGAATCCTCATGAATTTGTATGTGTTTTACAATTCATGATTTCGAGGAGTTTTGCTTGATTTAACATTTTGAATCATGTGAAAAAAAATCCTGGTTATTCATGAACCCAAAAGTTCTGTCACCGATAGGGTTTAGGATTTTGGGATCTTATTTCTTTTGAAATATGAATCCATATGAATTTCGTTTTGTTCTACAATTTATAATTTCGAAGAGTGTTTGTTTGATTTAACATTTCGAAGCTTGTGAATAAAATCCTGGTCATAAAAAGAAATGTATCTAACAATTATTTTCTCGACACGATATCTGTTCCTTTTCATGATACCATCAACTCGAACTTGACAAACACGATACCGTTCTCGTAAAATATGTACAGGCACGGGGCTACACTACAATTATCGGTGCGAAAGCTTTCGTCCTTGAAGCCTAATTTGCATAAAGTAAACAACTTGTTTACGCTAAACCGCTACGAAAGAGTCTCAGCTAAACTGTAAAATCTAGCTTTAGAAACCACCAAACAAAATGATTAAAATGTCAAATTGAAGAAGAAGAGTTTTTCTAACTCATAAATATTGCAGTTAGTTGTCAAATTCTGTTTTTATAAGGAAAAACTGTGCGAAAAGAAGCGCCATTTTTGGAGATTTTTTTCCTGAAAATATTGCAGTATTTTTCATATTTTCCGTCATTGCCCAAGATCGAGACTGTCTGATATGATAAATCAAAGTATATTAAAGCTCTCCTCCGAATATCTTTTCATGATTTTATGTCCCACGGTTATGTCTGGAAAAAATCGAAGGCAATGTCATCAACGAACCCAGGGCAAAACGTTCGCGGAAGCGTAGGACTAGTCCCATGTATAAGGGTTCGTGCTGTGAATTGTAGTCACACGTACCGTAGATACGTGCAGGATTGACTCGGGTGTGTGTGTATGAATCTCATGATCGAAGCATCGACGGTTTGGTCTTTGTAATGATGTGAGTAAAACATGCTGATGTGTGGTCCAAATTTAGCAAAACAATGACTTATAAATAAATAAGTACCTGTACTAGCTGTGAAAATATGGTGGAGTTCTTTGCTGTAATGTAACTTTACTAGATTCAGCTCAGTAGCCATTCAGTAGCCTGGCAGTAGCCACAGCGTAAATACAGCTGATCGATGACGTATTTTCCATATATGGTATGCACCATATGCAGGCATGGCCGGTGAAGCAAACAGCGCATGCGTACACCTCCGATATAGTTGTAGTTTCCAGTCTTTTCATGAATCTTCCCTAGTTTTGAAAGCAGTTTTACACAAAACTACTAACTGCCCAAACACGAAACTTCGCTGAGAGTGAGACTGGAGTTTAAAGTCTAGTATAATGTGAATTGTTTGCATATTCATATTGTCCCGGACTTATGTCTGGAAAAAAACGAAGCCCCTTTTCACAGACTTCTGAAACTGAAAAGTACCTATATCTTTATTAATACCTAACAGTTTTGAACGAAAATTTATTTGAAGAATAATATTATCATTATGTTGGTGCTGTAAAAAATTCACGATCTTTAGTGTAAAAGAAAGGAGATACGCGAAAATGCATTTTGGACAAATTTTGCTCCTCTCTGCAAACGGGGCTTCTATAGCCGTTACGAATTCAAAAGCTTTTACGACTTTTCGGGGTTTTAATTGTACCCTGGCCCCGCGCCTGTGTATTGATGTAATTACTCTGAATTTCTTTTTCCTTGCAGATGATGAAGCACCTATTCTAAACTGCCTAAATATTTCTTCTACTACGGATGAGGGTCTCAATTCATCATCTACTGTTCTGCTAAATCCAACTGCAACTGATAATGTGGATTTTGAACTAGATGTGATTTGTTCCCATTCATCGGAAGATATATTCCTGAATGGGGACACCACTGTGAACTGCTCATCTACAGATAGTGCAGGAAACACTGGCACTTGTCTTCTCGTTATCACAGTAACAGGTGTAGATATAATTATTCTTTATATCTTAAAGTTGTGTCACCAATCGGGTATAGGATTTTTGATATTTTATTTCTTTTGAAAGATGAATCCTTATGAACTTTTATGTGTTTTTAAATTCATGATTTCGAGGTGTTTTCGCTTCATTTAACATTTTGTATCATGTGAAGAAAATTCTGGTCATGAAATGAAATCTTACAATTATTTTCTCTGCTGGCTATCTGTTCCTTTTCATGATATCATCACCTTGAACTTGACAAATGATACCATTCTCTCAAAATATGTACTGATGATTAATAATTACTCTGAATTTCTGTTTTCTTGCAGATGATGAAGCACCTATTCTAAACTGCCTAAATATATCTTCTACTACGGATGAAGGTCTCAATTCATCATCTACTGTTCTGCTAAATCCAACTGCAACTGATAATGTGGATTTTCAACTAGATGTGATTTGCTCCCATTCATCCGAAGATATATTCCTGAATGGGGACACCACTGTGAACTGCTCATCTACAGATGGTGCAGGAAATACTGGCACTTGTCTTCTCGTTATCACAGTAACAGGTGTGAATATCATTATTCTTTATATCTTAAAGTTCTCTCACCAAAAGGGTATAGGATTTTGGGATATGTAATTTCTTTTGAAAGATGAATCCTTATGAACTTTTATGTGTTTTTAAATTCATAATTTCGAGGCGTTTTCGCTTGATTTAACATTTTGCATCATGTGAAGAAAATCCTGGTCATGAAATGAAATCTTGCAATTATTTTCTCTGCTGGCTATCTGTTCCTTTTCATGATATCATCACCTTGAACTTGACAAACGATACCATTCTCGTAAAATATGTATTGATGATTAATAATTACTCTGAATTTCTGTTTTCTTGCAGATGATGAAGCACCTATTCTAAACTGCCTAAATATATCTTCTACTACGGATGAGGGTCTCAATTCATCATCTTCTGTTCTGCTAAATCCAACTGCAACTGATAATGTGGATTTTGAACTAGATGTGATTTGTTCCCATTCATCCGAAGATATGTTCCTGATAGGGGACACCACTGTGAACTGCTCATCTACAGATGTTGCAGGAAACACTGGCACCTGTCTTCTCGTTATCACAGTAACAGGTGTGAATATGATTATTCTAATATCTAAAAGTTCTGTCACCGATCAGGTTTAGGATTTTGGGATCTTATTTCTTTTGAAAGATGAATCCTCATGAATTTGTATGTGTTTTACAATTCATGATTTCGAGGAGTTTTTGCTTGATTTAACATTTTGAATCATGTGAAAAAAAATCCTGGTTATTCATGAACCCAAAAGTTCTGTCACCGATAGGGTTTAGGATTTTGGGATCTTATTTCTTTTGAAATATGAATCCATATGAATTTGGTTTTGTTCTACAATTTATAATTTCGAAGAGTGTTTGTTTGATTTAACATTTCGAATCTTGTGAATAAAATCCTGGTCATAAAAAGAAATGTATCTAACAATTATTTTCTCGACACGATATCTGTTCCTTTTCATGATACCATCAACTCCAACTTGACAAACACGATACCGTTCTCGTAAAATATGTATTGATGTAATTACTCTGAATTTCTTTTTCCTTGCAGATGATGAAGCACCTATTCTAAACTGCCTAAATATTTCTTCTACTACGGATGAGGGTCTCAATTCATCATCTACTGTTCTGCTAAATCCAACTGCAACTGATAATGTGGATTTTGAACTAGATGTGATTTGTTCCCATTCATCGAAGATATATTCCTGAATGGGGACACCACTGTGAACTGCTCATCTACAGATAGTGCAGGAAACACTGGCACTTGTCTTCTCGTTATCACAGTAACAGGTGTAGATATAATTATTCTTTATATCTTAAAGTTGTGTCACCAATCGGGTATAGGATTTTTGGATATTTTATTTCTTTTGAAAGATGAATCCTTATGAACTTTTATGTGTTTTTAAATTCATGATTTCGAGGTGTTTTCGCTTCATTTAACATTTTGTATCATGTGAAGAAAATTCTGGTCATGAAATGAAATCTTACAATTATTTTCTCTGCTGGCTATCTGTTCCTTTTCATGATATCATCACCTTGAACTTGACAAATGATACCATTCTCTCAAAATATGTACTGATGATTAATAATTACTCTGAATTTCTGTTTTCTTGCAGATGATGAAGCACCTATTCTAAACTGCCTAAATATATCTTCTACTACGGATGAAGGTCTCAATTCATCATCTACTGTTCTGCTAAATCCAACTGCAACTGATAATGTGGATTTTCAACTAGATGTGATTTGCTCCCATTCATCCGAAGATATATTCCTGAATGGGGACACCACTGTGAACTGCTCATCTACAGATGGTGCAGGAAATACTGGCACTTGTCTTCTCGTTATCACAGTAACAGGTGTGAATATCATTATTCTTTATATCTTAAAGTTCTCTCACCAAAAGGGTATAGGATTTTGGGATATGTAATTTCTTTTGAAAGATGAATCCTTATGAACTTTTATGTGTTTTTAAATTCATGATTTCGAGGTGTTTTCGCTTCATTTAACATTTTGTATCATGTGAAGAAAATTCTGGTCATGAAATGAAATCTTACAATTATTTTCTCTGCTGGCTATCTGTTCCTTTTCATGATATCATCACCTTGAACTTGACAAATGATACCATTCTCTCAAAATATGTACTGATGATTAATAATTACTCTGAATTTCTGTTTTCTTGCAGATGATGAAGCACCTATTCTAAACTGCCTAAATATATCTTCTACTACGGATGAAGGTCTCAATTCATCATCTACTGTTCTGCTAAATCCAACTGCAACTGATAATGTGGATTTTCAACTAGATGTGATTTGCTCCCATTCATCCGAAGATATATTCCTGAATGGGGACACCACTGTGAACTGCTCATCTACAGATGGTGCAGGAAATACTGGCACTTGTCTTCTCGTTATCACAGTAACAGGTGTGAATATCATTATTCTTTATATCTTAAAGTTCTCTCACCAAAAGGGTATAGGATTTTGGGATATGTAATTTCTTTTGAAAGATGAATCCTTATGAACTTTTATGTGTTTTTAAATTCATAATTTCGAGGCGTTTTCGCTTGATTTAACATTTTGCATCATGTGAAGAAAATCCTGGTCATGAAATGAAATCTTGCAATTATTTTCTCTGCTGGCTATCTCTTCCTTTTCATGATATCATCACCTTGAACTTGACAAACGATACCATTCTCGTAAAATATGTATTGATGATTAATAATTACTCTGAATTTCTGTTTTCTTGCAGATGATGAAGCACCTATTCTAAACTGCCTAAATATATCTTCTACTACGGATGAGGGTCTCAATTCATCATCTTCTGTTCTGCTAAATCCAACTGCAACTGATAATGTGGATTTTGAACTAGATGTGATTTGTTCCCATTCATCCGAAGATATGTTCCTGATAGGGGACACCACTGTGAACTGCTCATCTACAGATGTTGCAGGAAACACTGGCACCTGTCTTCTCGTTATCACAGTAACAGGTGTGAATATGATTATTCTAATATCTAAAAGTTCTGTCACCGATCAGGTTTAGGATTTTGGGATCTTATTTCTTTTGAAAGATGAATCCTCATGAATTTGTATGTGTTTTACAATTCATGATTTCGAGGAGTTTTTGCTTGATTTAACATTTTGAATCATGTGAAAAAAAATCCTGGTTATTCATGAACCCAAAAGTTCTGTCTCATGATATCATCACCTTGAACTTGACAAATGATACCATTCTCTCAAAATATGTACTGATGATTAATAATTACTCTGAATTTCTGTTTTCTTGCAGATGATGAAGCACCTATTCTAAACTGCCTAAATATATCTTCTACTACGGATGAGGGTCTCAATTCATCATCTTCTGTTCTGCTAAATCCAACTGCAACTGATAATGTGGATTTTGAACTAGATGTGATTTGTTCCCATTCATCCGAAGATATATTCCTGAATGGGGACACCACTGTGAACTGCTCATCTACAGATGGTGCAGGAAACACTGGCACTTGTCCAATCGTTATCACAGTAACAGGTGTGAATATCATTATTCTTTACATCTTAAAGTTCTGTAACGAACGGGTTTAGTATTTTAGGATATATAATTTATTGTATCCCCCGGTAGTATGCCGGTTGGGTACTTTGGATTCAGCAGCGTTGGCCGCTGCGTCCGCCGCCTCATATTATTGTGTGCGCTTTAACTGCCACATTTCTTAAAAGATTTCTTTCATATTTTCTACAGAGATGCATTATACTCTAATCTACACACATATTGGTTTGGTGATGCTGCTCCTATCCTAGTCTTGTCAATAGTCCGAGCCACTAGTGGCGATCTCTACGTCATCCTTTTGTTTCAGGGAGGGGGAAAGGAAATCATTGTCCCTCCTTCGAACATAAGGATGACACAAAATCACTGCCACTGCCGTGGGATACATTCGCATTGCACGGCAATACAGATTGCGATATTTCTAGCTTTGAAAAATGAATCCTCATGAATTTTGTTTTGTTCTACAATTTATAATTACTAAGAGTTTTTGTTTGATTTACCATTTCGAATCTTGTGAAGAAAATCCTGGTCATAAAATGAAATGTATCTAAGGGAAGGCAAATTTATTCTGCTTGGCGTTCTTCCGCGGTTGGAACGCCTACTTATCTTTTAATCCGCGTTCCCGGACGCGTATTGTACGCTGGCAGTCCCCTGGGGTTCCTTGCACGCGCCTATTATTTGCATGGTTTTATAGAAGCCCACCCGTTCGCTAGACCCGCTGTCAATAAACCTCAACGCTAATCTGGCGTTCCCTGACAATAGCTAACCCGTCTAGAACGCGTTAATCTGGCGTTCCTTGACAATAGCAGTTCCCGTTATAAGATAATAGATTTTCATGGATAGAATTTTCAGTCTTGAAAGCAGAGCTGCCAATCCTCCCGATAACAAACCTAAACCAGGAAGCTGTTGCATTATAATGCACGCAACATGTGGAGCTAGCTAGCTCGAGAGACCCAAATGGCGGTCACGTGATCTGAGCCCGACCTAGATGGTTTTAGTGTAGTAAAAAGCTTGCGATAGCGTCTCTCCGTGGAAAACAGCTGTTTTTTCTAGCTGCGGCGTGCGATGCACATAAAGTCCGTCAGCAGGTCCGGTGTTTGTTTTTCATTTGGATTTTTGAAGATACCATCACACTCGAAGGGCTTGCGATAAGCAAAAAAACTCGTAACAAAATCGCTGATTTCTAGATTTATAGCGCTTTTTTGGCGAAGCTGTTTCTTAAAACTGGGCTAACCCCCCACGTGCTTTGGAAATATATATATTCCGCATTTTTTACAGCAAAATTTGGCTTTTGGGATGGATTTTTGGAAGTGACATCGTGACTGTCTTGTACTACTAGTAAGTGACACGGTGTGTAGTGCACTGATATTTCATTTGAGTGTGTTATGGATAACGACTCATACATGTACTTTGAGTGGTGTACATCCCCTGTATTGTGTGCAATGTAGGTGCGTGCGCACTGCAGAAATTGCCAACACAGCACAACTGTGCATACGCTCGTTCTCACAGCCAGCCGCTAGACACGTTCGCACAGCCATACTCGGAACATACAAAAAACGTATTAATACATTAAAAACGTACTACTTGGCTGAGTCTTGGTATTTAATACTATTATGTAAATTTAGAGCAGAAAAATGGGTGTTTTTACAAAATTAATATAGGAATCAAAATAAGAATTTACATTGCATATGCATGTACCTTACAAGTGAAGATGTGGATGTAATTTTGCGTTCCTGTTATTTTTACTTAATATCCCTTTTGTCGATTTATTTTTTATTATATGCATATTTGTATTTATTTTGTCCCCTTTTCTATTTAATAGTATTACCTTCCATCTTTCCGTCTCTCGATATTTGACCTATTAATCATCATCATAAATATATATATATATATATATTATTATTTTTTTGTTTGGGGGTAGACCTAAGATTTCTGTCTCTTTCTTCGTTAGCCTCTGATTTGGGTAGGTCGGCTCCTCTCTTTAGAGACAGAAGCCGACCATAGCGACTGCATTGCAAACTACTGCTCGCGTCCGAGCATCAAACTTATGCCCAAAATACTACATTTTACCCGATGCATATCCGATGCATTTATTATTGTAAATTAGGCCTAGGCTAAACTGCATCGGTTCCACTTACCAGATTGACTGTATGATGCGTTTAGGGTCTTTTTCGGATTTTCATCACTGAAATTGAGTTCCGTGTTGAAATTCTTGCAGCCGTATTTTAAACTGTTACTGCATGCGCCTGAAGGAAGATGACGTCATCCATTGACAGTAACAGTTTAAAATACGGCTGCAAGAATTTCAACACGGAGCTCAATTTCAGTGATGATGATAATCCGGAAAAAAGACCCTTAAACGCATCATACAGTCAATCTGGTAAGTGGAACCGATGTAGTTTAGCCTAGGCCTAATTTACAATAATAAATGCATCGGATATACATTGGGTAAAATGTAGTATTTTGGGCATAAGTTTGATGCTCGGACGCGAGCAGTAGTTTGCAATGCAGTCGCTATGGTCGGCTTCTGTCTCTAAAGAGAGGAGCCGACCCTACCCAAATCAGAGGCTAACGAACGAAAGAGACAGAAATTTTCGGTCTAGGGGGGCAGAGGTACAAATATAGTAGCCCTCATTTGCACACCCTCCCCATTTTTGTCGAACTTAATATATGGGTAGAAGGCATTAGGCATTAACTCCTGTTTAAATTTGAGAACAAACGGACCAGTCTTTCGTATATGAGAAGTAAAAGATTTCTTATTTCTTATTTCCAATCTAAATGGTCCGTCCGAAAGTTTCGATTATAGAAAGAAGGAGGGAGAGAGAGAGACATATATTGACCTTTCGTTTTGTTTGTTTTGAAATAAATCAAAGTTTATTTGTAAACACTAGCATTGGCGGATCCGGGGAGGGGTTAAATGATGGACAGTTGTTCCCACGGTATCGGAAGATTTCAAAAGAAAATAACTAGCGTAAATTACAAGCGGCCGAGTGTCGGTATCATTTACAAGAGTGTCAATTACAACGTTTGCACGATGTGCGCTGGGGAAGAGATTCATAAATGATTGTGAATTTGTAAAAAAAACGTTAAATTAACATGAAAACAGGTTTAAACAAAAATGCCCCCGTGGCAAAAAGAAAAGGATTTTTTTTTTTGGGGCGCAAGGAGGATGGATGTTGAGTTTCAAAAAGTAGTGCTGAACCCCCGTTGAGCCTTAAAAAAATTAGTGCTCATCATCCCCCTCCCCCGCTCCCACTGAGCGAAATATCGGCGGCGTGATTTTCAAATTTCAGGGGCAAAACAGAAGAAAAAAATCAGTGCTCACCCCCCCCGCTTATTCGCCGGCCGGCTGATTTGGCGCTAAATAATTTCTCACGAATCCCCCCCTCCCTTTGTTACCGGCTGGATCCGCCCCTGGTATTAGGCATGAACATAGTTACTCCTGCTTAAATTTGAGAACAAACGGACCTGTCTTTTGTATATGAGAAGTAAAAGTATTTCTTATTTCTTATTTCCAATCTAAATGGTCCGCTTGCTCTAATAATTGAACAATCTTGTTCTCATTCCACATGATGGCATTGCTCTTTATCATTGTCCAGTCACAACAACGACATACAAATAATGACAGATTTATTATGACATTCCCGCCACAAGTATGTCCTGAGTCGGCGCTCTCAGAACAAAGGCGTAACAATCGTAAATAAATCGGTGTTTTGGAACTTTGGTGTTGATTGATATGACGCCTCATTTGAATTATGAATAAGCACATATATTACCTTTAATATACTAAGGAGTTGTGAGTTTTAAACTCACAACTCCTGCCTACATTATATACAGAAGAAAGTGTTGATTATAGAAAGAAAGAGATATAGTGGTAGAGAGAGAGATTAAAAAGGAGACAGTGGTTTAGAAAGAGAGAGATCGAGATACATTAGTACCCCCACCTTTTGGTAAATCCAGGATACGCCCCTGCTATATTGTAACTATTTTGTATACAACTCATATTATATTGACGTGTTTCGTTTTGTTTGTTTTGATATAAATCAAATTTTATTTGGAAACAATAGCGTTGGCGGATCCAGGGGGGGGGGGTGTTAATATGATGTACAGTTGTTCCCACGATGTCGGCGGAAGACTTCAAAAAAAAATAACTAGAGCGTCAATTACAACGCTTGCACGATGTGCGCGCTGCATGCATGAGCTGAGCGGGGGAACACAGATTCATAAATGATTGTGGATTTGTCAAGAGTGGACCTTAATTATGCTGCGTTATTGTAGAGCGCTTTATAGAGACTTCTGATAAAGTAAGTGCTAGGCGCTATATAAGCAAATATAATTATTAATAAAATTTACGTATGTTTAGCGCCAAAAAAATGATGACCGCGCTCATGTCATGAATTTTCACTAGCAAAGAAAACCAATCACACAACCTTTCTCATGAAAATTCCTCTCAGTGTAGAAAATGAATGGGTGAAAAGATTGTCGGATTTAAGAAAGAAGTAGTACAGTAAATGGAATAAAAACACATAATAAATTCTCCCACAATAATTTAGAGCTCGCCTTTTTACTGGCTCGCCGCCGCGGCGTAGCTCATTCCATTCAAAATCAGTTTTCATAAGACCAAACGTCCAAAATAAATGACTTGTAAAAGTAGATAACATTCAAAAATACATGCAGTCTCGTATAGTAAATATATTTCAAAGAACAAATCATGCGTGTCTACGTCCCTGTCCCTCTCTCTCGCCCACAAACATCGGACCTCTGCATTGATTGCGATTCACACATTTCTCTCTCTCAAAAAAGGGAAAGCCTGCCGATCGCTGGAAGGAATTTTACTTGCAAAGTGATTAAACGCTTTCTTGCTCCTTTTATCAGAACGAGTGATAAATAGAAACCCTGCGCCTCCCAAGGATTATGTAATACATACAAGATAATCCCCAGATAATCGCCCCGTTCTTGCCCATTCACCGGGAACGCGTACTGGACGCGCGTTCTCTGAACAAAGGATGGGTACGCGATGAATGGAGAGGGTTTAAATACCCCGTTCTCAAGCGTTTTGGACGCTCCCATTCTCTAACAAAGGAGGGTACGCGGCCGTTCCGGATGCGGACGAACGCTAAGTGGAATAAATTTCCCTTCCCTAACAATTATTTTCTGGACACGATATCTGTTCCTGTTCATGTTATGATCGCCTTGAACCTGACAAACAATACCATTGTCGTAAAATATGTACTGATGTAATTACTCTGAATTTCTGTTTTTTTTGCAGATGATGAAGCACCAATTCTAAACTGCCTAAATATATCTTCTACTACGGATGAGGACTCAATTCATCATCTACTGTTACACTTCCAACTGCAACTGATAATGTGGATTTTCATCCAGATGTGATTTGCTCCCATTCATCCGAAGATATGTTCCTGATAGGGGACACCACTGTGAACTGCTCATCTACAGATGTTGCAGGAAACACTGGCACCTGTCTTCTCGTTATCACAGTAACAGGTGTGACTATGATTATTCTAAAATCTAAAAGTTGTGTCACCGATCAGGTTTAGGATTTTGGGATCTTATTTCTTTTGAAAGATGAATCCTCATGAATTTGTATGTGTTTTACAATTCATTATTTCGAGGAGTTTTTGCTTGATTTAACATTTTGAATCATGTGAAGAAAATCCTGGTTATTCATGAACCCAAAAGTTCTGTCACCGATAGGGTTTAGGATTTTGGGATCTTATTTCTTTTGAAATATGAATCCTCATGAATTTTGTTTTGTTCTACAATTCATAATTTCAAAGAGTTTTTGTTTGATTGTACATTTCGAATCTTGTGAATAAAATCCTGGTCATGAAATGAAATGTATCTAACAATTATTTTCTTGACACGATATCTGTTCCTTTTCATGATACCATCAACTCCAACTTGACAAACACGATACTGTTCTCGTAAAATATGTATTGATGTAATTACTCAGAATTTCTTTTTCCTTGCAGATGATGAAGCACCTATTCTAAACTGCCTAAATATATCTTCTACTACGGATGAGGGTCTCAATTCATCATCTACTGTTCTGCTAAATCCAACTGCAACTGATAATGTGGATTTTCAACTAGATGTGATTTGCTCCCATTCATCCGAAGATATATTCCTGAATGGGGACACCACTGTGAACTGCTCATCTACAGATGGTGCAGGAAATACTGGCACTTGTCTTCTCGTTATCACAGTAACAGGTGTAGATATAATTATTCTTTATATCTTAAAGTTGTGTCACCAATCGGGTATAGGATTTTTGGATATTTTATTTCTTTTGAAAGATGAATCCTTATGAACTTTTATGTGTTTTTAAATTCATGATTTCGAGGTGTTTTCGCTTCATTTAACATTTTGTATCATGTGAAGAAAATTCTGGTCATGAAATGAAATCTTACAATTATTTTCTCTGCTGGCTATCTGTTCCTTTTCATGATATCATCACCTTGAACTTGACAAATGATACCATTCTCTCAAAATATGTACTGATGATTAATAATTACTCTGAATTTCTGTTTTCTTGCAGATGATGAAGCACCTATTCTAAACTGCCTAAATATATCTTCTACTACGGATGAGGGTCTCAATTCATCATCTTCTGTTCTGCTAAATCCAACTGCAACTGATAATGTGGATTTTGAACTAGATGTGATTTGTTCCCATTCATCCGAAGATATATTCCTGAATGGGGACACCACTGTGAACTGCTCATCTACAGATGGTGCAGGAAACACTGGCACTTGTCTAATCGTTATCACAGTAACAGGTGTGAATATGATTATTCTTTACATCTTAAAGTTCTGTAACCGAACGGGTTTAGTATTTTAGGATATATAATTTATTGTATCCCCCGGTAGTATGCCGGTGGGGTACTTTGGATTCAGCAGCGTTGGCCGCCCGCCGCCTCATATTCTTGTGTGCGCTTTAACTGCCACATTTCTTAAAAGATTTCTTTCATATTTTCTACAGAGATGCATTATACTCTAATCTACACACATATTGGTTTGGTGATGCTGCTCCTATCCTAGTCTTGTCAATAGTCCGAGCCACTAGTGGCGATCTCTACGTCATCCTTTTGTTTCAGGGAGGGGAGAGGGGATCATTGTCCCTCCTTCGAACATAAGGATGACACAAAATCACTGCCACTGCCGTGGGATACATTCGCATTGCACGGCAATACAGATTGCGATATTTCTAGCTTTGAAAAAAGAATCCTCATGAATTTTGTTTTGTTCTACAATTTATAATTACAAAGAGTTTTTGTTTGATTTAACATTTCGAATCTTGTGAAGAAAATCCTGGTCATGAAATGAAATGTATCTAACAATTATTTTCTGGACACGATATCTGTTCCTGTTCATGTTATGATCGCCTTGAACCTGACAAACAATACCATTGTCGTAAAATATGTACTGATGTAATTACTCTGAATTTCTGTTTTTTTTGCAGATGATGAAGCACCAATTCTAAACTGCCTAAATATATCTTCTACTACGGATGAGGGACTCAATTCATCATCTACTGTTACACTTCCAACTGCAACTGATAATGTGGATTTTCATCCAGATGTGATTTGCTCCCATTCATCCGAAGATATGTTCCTGATAGGGGACACCACTGTGAACTGCTCATCTACAGATGTTGCAGGAAACACTGGCACCTGTCTTCTCGTTATCACAGTAACAGGTGTGAATATGATTATTCTAATATCTAAAAGTTCTGTCACCGATCAGGTTTAGGATTTTGGGATCTTATTTCTTTGAAAGATGAATCCTCATGAATTTGTATGTGTTTTACAATTCATTATTTCGAGGAGTTTTGCTTGATTTAACATTTTGAATCATGTGAAGAAAATCCTGGTTATTCATGAACCCAAAAGTTCTGTCACCGATAGGGTTTAGGATTTTGGGATCTTATTTCTTTTGAAATATGAATCCTCATGAATTTTGTTTTGTTCTACAATTCATTATTTCAAAGAGTTTTGTTTGATTTTACATTTCGAATCTTGTGAATAAAATCCTGGTCATGAAATGAAATGTATCTAACAATTATTTTCTTGACACGATATCTGTTCCTTTTCATGATACCATCAACTCCAACTTGACAAACACGATACTGTTCTCGTAAAATATGTATTGATGTAATTACTCAGAATTTCTTTTTCCTTGCAGATGATGAAGCACCTATTCTAAACTGCCTAAATATATCTTCTACTACGGATGAGGGTCTCAATTCATCATCTACTGTTCTGCTAAATCCAACTGCAACTGATAATGTGGATTTTCAACTAGATGTGATTTGCTCCCATTCATCCGAAGATATATTCCTGAATGGGGACACCACTGTGAACTGCTCATCTACAGATGGTGCAGGAAATACTGGCACTTGTCTTCTCGTTATCACAGTAACAGGTGTGAATATCATTATTCTTTATATCTTAAAGTTCTCTCACCAATAGGGTATAGGATTTTGGGATATGTAATTTCTTTTGAAAGATGAATCCTTATGAACTTTTATGTGTTTTTAAATTCATAATTTCGAGGCGTTTTCGCTTGATTTAACATTTTGCATCATGTGAAGAAAATCCTGGTCATGAAATGAAATCTTGCAATTATTTTCTCTGCTGGCTATCTGTTCCTTTTCATGATATCATCACCTTGAACTTGACAAACGATACCATTCTCGTAAAATATGTATTGATGTAATTACTCAGAATTTCTTTTCCTTGCAGATGATGAAGCACCTATTCTAAACTGCCTAAATATATCTTCTACTACGGATGAGGGTCTCAATTCATCATCTTCTGTTCTGCTAAATCCAACTGCAACTGATAATGTGGATTTTGAACTAGATGTGATTTGTTCCCATTCATCCGAAGATATATTCCTGAATGGGGACACCACTGTGAACTGCTCATCTACAGATGGTGCAGGAAACACTGGCACTTGTCTAATCGTTATCACAGTAACAGGTGTGAATATGATTTTTTACATCTTAAAGTTCTGTCACCGATCCGGTTTAGCATTTTGGGATATGTAATTTATTTTGAAAAATGAATCCTCATGAATTTTATGTGTTCTCCATTCATAATTTCGAGGAGTTTTTGCTTGATTTAACATTTTGAATCATATAAAGAAAATCCTAGTCATGAACTGTTATGTATATTAAAATTATTTTCGCGGCTCAATATATGTTCCCTTCCATAATACCATTAACTCGAACTTGACAAACACGATAATGTTCTCGTAAAATATGTATTGATGTAATTACTCTGAATTTATTTTTCCTTGCAGATGATGAAGCACCTATTCTAAACTGCCTAAATATATCTTCCACTACGGATGAGGGTCTCAATTCATCATCAACTGTTCTGCTAAATCCAACTGCAACTGATAATGTGGATTTTGAACTAGATGTGATTTGTTCCCATTCATCCGAAGATATATTCCTGAATGGGGACACCACTGTGAACTGCTCATCTACAGATGGTGCAGGAAACACTGGCACTTGTCTTCTCGTTATCACAGTAACAGGTGTGAATATGATTATTCTAATATCTAAAAGTTCTGTCACCGATCAGGTTTAGGATTTTGGGATATGTAATTTCTTTTGAAAGATGAATCCTCATGAATTTGTATGTGTTTTACAATTCATGATTTCGAGGAGTTTTGCTTGATTTAACATTTTGAATCATATGAAGAAAATCCTGGTTATTCATGAACCCAAAAGTTCTGTCACCGATAGGGTTTAGGATTTTGGGATCTTATTTCTTTTTAAAGATGAATCCTTATGAATTTTGTTTTGTTCTACAATTCATAATTTCAAGAGTTTTTGTTTGATTTTACATTTCGAATCTGTTGAATAAAATCCTGGTCATGAAATGAAATGTATCTAACAATTATTTTCTCGACACGATATCTGTTCCTTTTCATGATACTATCAACTCGAACTTGACAAACTTGATAATGTTCTCGTAAAATATGTATTGATGTAATTACTCTGAATTGCTTTTTCCTTGCAGATGATGAAGCACCTATTCTAAACTGCCTAAATATATCTTCTACTACGGATGAGGGTCTCAATTCATCATCTACTGTTCTGCTAAATCCAACTGCAACTGATAATGTGGATTTTCAACTAGATGTGATTTGCTCCCATTCATCCGAAGATATATTCCTGAATGGGGACACCACTGTGAACTGCTCATCTACAGATGGTGCAGGAAATACTGGCACTTGTCTTCTCGTTATCACAGTAACAGGTGTGAATATCATTATTCTTTGTATCTTAAAGTTCTCTCACCAATAGGGTATAGGATTTTGGGATATGTAATTTCTTTTGAAAGATGAATCCTTATGAACTTCTATGTCTTTTTAAATTCATAATTTCGAGGCGTTTTCGCTTGATTTAACATTTTGCATCATGTGAAGAAAATCCTGGTCATGAAATGAAATCTTGCAATTATTTTCTCTGCTGGCTATCTGTTCCTTTTCATGATATCATCACCTTGAACTTGACAAACGATACCATTCTCGTAAAATATGTATTGATGTAATTACTCTGAATTTCTTTTTCTTGCAGATGATGAAGCACCTATTCTAAACTGCCTAAATATATCTTCTACTACGGATGAGGGTCTCAATTCATCATCTTCTGTTCTGCTAAATCCAACTGCAACTGATAATGTGGATTTTGAACTAGATGTGATTTGTTCCCATTCATCGGAAGATATATTCCTGAATGGGGACACCACTGTGAACTGCTCATCTACAGATGTTGCAGGAAACACTGGCACCTGTCTTCTCGTTATCACAGTAACAGGTGTGAATATGATTATTCTAATATCTAAAAGTTCTGTCACCGATCAGGTTTAGGATTTTGGGATCTTATTTCTTTTGAAAGATGAATCCTCATGAATTTGTATGTGTTTTACAATTCATGATTTCGAGGAGTTTTGCTTGATTTAACATTTTGAATCATGTGAAAAAAAATCCTGGTTATTCATGAACCCAAAAGTTCTGTCACCGATAGGGGTTAGGATTTTGGGATCTTTTTTCTTTTGAAATATGAATCCATATGAATTTGGTTTTGTTCTACAATTTATAATTTCAAAGAGTTTTTGTTTGATTTAACATTTCGAATCTTGTGAATAAAATCCTGGTCATGAAAAGAAATGTATCTAACAATTATTTTCTCGACACGATATCTGTTCCTTTTCATGATACCATCAACTCCAACTTGACAAACACGATACCGTTCTCGTAAAATATGTATTGATGTAATTACTCTGAATTTCTTTTTCCTTGCAGATGATGAAGCACCTATTCTAAACTGCCTAAATATATCTTCTACTACGGATGAGGGTCTCAATTCATCATCTACTGTTCTGCTAAATCCAACTGCAACTGATAATGTGGATTTTGAACTAGATGTGATTTGTTCCCATTCATCGGAAGATATATTCCTGAATGGGGACACCACTGTGAACTGCTCATCTACAGATAGTGCAGGAAACACTGGCACTTGTCTTCTCGTTATCACAGTAACAGGTGTAGATATAATTATTCTTTATATCTTAAAGTTGTGTCACCAATCGGGTATAGGATTTTTGGATATTTTATTTCTTTTGAAAGATGAATCCTTATGAACTTTTATGTGTTTTTAAATTCATGATTTCGAGGTGTTTTCGCTTCATTTAACATTTTGTATCATGTGAAGAAAATTCTGGTCATGAAATGAAATCTTACAATTATTTTCTCTGCTGGCTATCTGTTCCTTTTCATGATATCATCACCTTGAACTTGACAAATGATACCATTCTCTCAAAATATGTACTGATGATTAATAATTACTCTGAATTTCTGTTTTCTTGCAGATGATGAAGCACCTATTCTAAACTGCCTAAATATATCTTCTACTACGGATGAGGGTCTCAATTCATCATCTTCTGTTCTGCTAAATCCAACTGCAACTGATAATGTGGATTTTGAACTAGATGTGATTTGTTCCCATTCATCCGAAGATATATTCCTGAATGGGGACACCACTGTGAACTGCTCATCTACAGATGGTGCAGGAAACACTGGCACTTGTCTAATCGTTATCACAGTAACAGGTGTGAATATGATTATTCTTTACATCTTAAAGTTCTGTAACCGAACGGGTTTAGTATTTTAGGATATATAATTTATTGTATCCCCCGGTAGTATGCCGGTGGGGTACTTTGGATTCAGCAGCGTTGGCCGCCCGCCGCCTCATATTCTTGTGTGCGCTTTAACTGCCACATTTCTTAAAAGATTTCTTTCATATTTTCTACAGAGATGCATTATACTCTAATCTACACACATATTGGTTTGGTGATGCTGCTCCTATCCTAGTCTTGTCAATAGTCCGAGCCACTAGTGGCGATCTCTACGTCATCCTTTTGTTTCAGAGAGGGGAGAGGGGATCATTGTCCCTCCTTCGAACATAAGGATGACACAAAATCACTGCCACTGCCGTGGGATACATTCGCATTGCACGGCAATACAGATTGCGATATTTCTAGCTTTGAAAAATGAATCCTCATGAATTTTGTTTTGTTCTACAATTTATAATTACTAAGAGTTTTTGTTTGATTTAACATTTCGAATCTTGTGAAGAAAATCCTGGTCATTAAATGAAATGTATCTAACAATTATTTTCTGGACACGATATCTGTTCCTGTTCATGTTATGATCGCCTTGAACCTGACAAACAATACCATTGTCGTAAAATATGTACTGATGTAATTACTCTGAATTTCTGTTTTTTTTGCAGATGATGAAGCACCAATTCTAAACTGCCTAAATATATCTTCTACTACGGATGAGGACTCAATTCATCATCTACTGTTACACTTCCAACTGCAACTGATAATGTGGATTTTCATCCAGATGTGATTTGCTCCCATTCATCCGAAGATATGTTCCTGATAGGGGACACCACTGTGAACTGCTCATCTACAGATGTTGCAGGAAACACTGGCACCTGTCTTCTCGTTATCACAGTAACAGGTGTGAATATGATTATTCTAATATCTAAAAGTTCTGTCACCGATCAGGTTTAGGATTTTGGGATCTTATTTCTTTTGAAAGATGAATCCTCATGAATTTGTATGTGTTTTACAATTCATTATTTCGAGGAGTTTTTGCTTGATTTAACATTTTGAATCATGTGAAGAAAATCCTGGTTATTCATGAACCCAAAAGTTCTGTCACCGATAGGGTTTAGGATTTTGGGATCTTATTTCTTTTGAAATATGAATCCTCATGAATTTTGTTTTGTTCTACAATTCATTATTTCAAAGAGTTTTGTTTGATTTTACATTTCGAATCTTGTGAATAAAATCCTGGTCATGAAATGAAATGTATCTAACAATTATTTTCTTGACACGATATCTGTTCCTTTTCATGATACCATCAACTCCAACTTGACAAACACGATACTGTTCTCGTAAAATATGTATTGATGTAATTACTCAGAATTTCTTTTTCCTTGCAGATGATGAAGCACCTATTCTAAACTGCCTAAATATATCTTCTACTACGGATGAGGGTCTCAATTCATCATCTACTGTTCTGCTAAATCCAACTGCAACTGATAATGTGGATTTTCAACTAGATGTGATTTGCTCCCATTCATCCGAAGATATATTCCTGAATGGGGACACCACTGTGAACTGCTCATCTACAGATGGTGCAGGAAATACTGGCACTTGTCTTCTCGTTATCACAGTAACAGGTGTAGATATAATTATTCTTTATATCTTAAAGTTGTGTCACCAATCGGGTATAGGATTTTGGATATTTTATTTCTTTTGAAAGATGAATCCTTATGAACTTTTATGTGTTTTTAAATTCATGATTTCGAGGTGTTTTCGCTTCATTTAACATTTTGTATCATGTGAAGAAAATTCTGGTCATGAAATGAAATCTTACAATTATTTTCTCTGCTGGCTATCTGTTCCTTTTCATGATATCATCACCTTGAACTTGACAAATGATACCATTCTCTCAAAATATGTACTGATGATTAATAATTACTCTGAATTTCTGTTTTCTTGCAGATGATGAAGCACCTATTCTAAACTGCCTAAATATATCTTCTACTACGGATGAGGGTCTCAATTCATCATCTTCTGTTCTGCTAAATCCAACTGCAACTGATAATGTGGATTTTGAACTAGATGTGATTTGTTCCCATTCATCCGAAGATATATTCCTGAATGGGGACACCACTGTGAACTGCTCATCTACAGATGGTGCAGGAAACACTGGCACTTGTCTAATCGTTATCACAGTAACAGGTGTGAATATGATTATTCTTTACATCTTAAAGTTCTGTAACCGAACGGGTTTAGTATTTTAGGATATATAATTTATTGTATCCCCCGGTAGTATGCCGGTGGGGTACTTTGGATTCAGCAGCCGCGCGCGTCCGCCGCCTCATATTCTTGTGTGCGCTATAACTGCCACATTTCTTAAAAGATTTCTTTCAAATTTTCTACAGAGATGCATTATACTCTAATCTACACACATATTGGTTTGGTGATGCTGCTCCTATCCTAGTCTTGTCAATAGTCCGAGCCACTAGTGGCGATCTCTACGTCATCCTTTTGTTTCAGGGAGGGGAGAGGGGATCATTGTCCCTCCTTGGAACATAAGGATGACACAAAATCACTGCCACTGCCGTGGGATACATTCGCATTGCACGGCAATACAGATTGCGATATTTCTAGCTTTGAAAAATGAATCCTCATGAATTTTGTTTTGTTCTACAATTTATAATTACTAAGAGTTTTTGTTTGATTTAACATTTCGAATCTTGTGAAGAAAATCCTGGTCATAAAATGAAATGTATCTAACAATTATTTTCTGGACACGATATCTGTTCCTGTTCATGTTATGATCGCCTTGAACCTGACAAACAATACCATTGTCGTAAAATATGTACTGATGTAATTACTCTGAATTTCTGTTTTTTTTGCAGATGATGAAGCACCAATTCTAAACTGCCTAAATATATCTTCTACTACGGATGAGGACTCAATTCATCATCTACTGTTACACTTCCAACTGCAACTGATAATGTGGATTTTCATCCAGATGTGATTTGCTCCCATTCATCCGAAGATATGTTCCTGATAGGGGACACCACTGTGAACTGCTCATCTACAGATGTTGCAGGAAACACTGGCACCTGTCTTCTCGTTATCACAGTAACAGGTGTGAATATGATTATTCTAAAATCTAAAAGTTCTGTCACCGATCAGGTTTAGGATTTTGGGATCTTATTTCTTTTGAAAGATGAATCCTCATGAATTTGTATGTGTTTTACAATTCATTATTTCGAGGAGTTTTGCTTGATTTAACATTTTGAATCATGTGAAGAAAATCCTGGTTATTCATGAACCCAAAAGTTCTGTCACCGATAGGGTTTAGGATTTTGGGATCTTATTTCTTTTTAAAGATGAATCCTCATGAATTTGGTTTTGTTCTACAATTCATAATTTCAAAGAGTTTTTGTTTGATTTTACATTTCGAATCTTGTGAATAAAATCCTGGTCATGAAATGAAATGTATCTAACAATTATTTTCTTGACACGATATCTGTTCCTTTTCATGATACCATCAACTCCAACTTGACAAACACGATACTGTTCTCGTAAAATATGTATTGATGTAATTACTCAGAATTTCTTTTTCCTTGCAGATGATGAAGCACCTATTCTAAACTGCCTAAATATATCTTCTACTACGGATGAGGGTCTCAATTCATCATCTACTGTTCTGCTAAATCCAACTGCAACTGATAATGTGGATTTTCAACTAGATGTGATTTGCTCCCATTCATCCGAAGATATATTCCTGAATGGGGACACCACTGTGAACTGCTCATCTACAGATGGTGCAGGAAATACTGGCACTTGTCTTCTCGTTATCACAGTAACAGGTGTGAATATCATTACTCTCTATATCTTAAAGTTCTCTCACCAATAGGGTTTAGGATTTTGGGATCTTATTTCTTTTGAAATATGAATCCATATGAATTTGGTTTTGTTCTACAATTCATAATTTCAAAGAGTTTTTGTTTGATTTAACATTTCGAATCTTGTGAATAAAATCCTGGTCATGAAAAGAAATGTATCTAACAATTATTTTCTCGACACGATATCTCTTCCTTTTCATGATATCATCACCTTGAACTTGACAAACGATACCATTCTCGTAAAATATGTATTGATGTAATTACTCAGAATTTCTTTTTCCTTGCAGATGATGAAGCACCTATTCTAAACTGCCTAAATATATCTTCTACTACGGATGAGGGTCTCAATTCATCATCTTCTGTTCTGCTAAATCCAACTGCAACTGATAATGTGGATTTTGAACTAGATGTGATTTGTTCCCATTCATCCGAAGATATGTTCCTGAATGGGGACACCACTGTGAACTGCTCATCTACAGATGGTGCAGGAAACACTGGCACTTGTCTAATCGTTATCACAGTAACAGGTGTGAATATGATTTTTTACATCTTAAACTTCTGTCACCGATCCGGTTTAGCATTTTGGGATATGTAATTTATTTTGAAAAATGAATCCTCATGAATTTTATGTGTTCTCCATTCATAATTTCGAGGAGTTTTTGCTTGATTTAACATTTTGAATCATATAAAGAAAATCCTAGTCATGAACTGTTATGTATATTAAAATTATTTTTGCGGCTCGATATATGTTCCCTTCCATAATACCATTAACTCGAACTTGACAAACACGATAATGTTCTCGTAAAATATGTATTGATGTAATAGGCCAGTTTCGGCGATTACGTAATGCGCGGTTACTGTAACTAGGTTCGTCAAGCTTTGCTGTATCGCCATTTTGAATCAGTGCGTTTTGTATGGGACTGTCGGTTTTTTCCGTTAAATTTCATTAATACTTTTCTATCGACGCCGCGTCTGTATATTCAAATTTCTGTTTTTGACGAAAATGTCTTCCAACTTGCCGTTCAACAAGTTGAATATCAAGCAGCTGCAAGATTTTCTTAGAAAAAGAGGAGTTTCGTGCACGGGATACAACAAGGAAAGACTCGTTAAATTAGCGTCCGCTGTAACGGACATTAGTCTCCCCGTCCACCCGGACTTATGGGGCCCGTCTCACTCGGTAGACGCTACTGTGTGTGGGAAACTCCAACGTGCAGGTTTTTCGTTCAGTGAACCAGCAGACCTCCCCGGTTACACTTCTAAGTTTGACGATATTCGGACTTTGGGATCTATGACATAATTATTTAGTAGAAACTAGAGCGGACTATGATCGTCGAAAACTAAAGGCTTTTAAGAGTTTTGAGGACTATCGACTATTTGCCGATGGAAATGTGGAAAAGCTTGAAGCCTTGAGTACAATCCCCCGTCTCGGCTGATAGCGACTCGTGTGTTTTTAGAGCACAGGTCAAACCGACGCAAAAAGACAGAACAAACCAACTTGAACAAAAAGAAAATATATATACTATAAATATCAAACAAACAAAAAAGTAAGAGAAAATGTAATAACAAATTTATGTTTAAAATGTTTTTTTAAAAAATAAACTACTTGCTAATTAGTTCTTGAATGGCGAAGGTCCATAATTATAATTACTATTATTTTATGATAATCAAACTTCCTAATCTTATTTTAAATAATTATTTATTATTCCCCATCCTGATTCTTCTTGCGTATGCATGCCCCCCCCCCCATTTAGGGTACGCGTATGCATGTTCCCTCCATTTGAAAGAACCCCTATCTCATGCAGTGTTTTTATCATTATTTATCACTCTTCCTTTCCACATTCTTCTTCCTTGTCTCATCATTCAGATTGTTTTTTTCTTCATTTTTTTCCCTATTAATTATCTATTTATCATTATTCATCATTCTTATTCTCTGTCATCGGACGACATTATTTTATAAATATTATTTTTATAAAGACCTATTATAGTGTCATCATTATTTCTCGTTACTAGTGTTAATATTATTGATTCTGTGTTCACTGTGCATGCTTTTCGTTATCCGTTTCTCGGCCGCCTTGAAATGGTTCGTATCGAGGCGTTTCACAAACATTTTTTAATCCATAAAATAATTTGGTTTCATGATGAAATGGTCTATTGAATCAGGATTGAATCGTGCCTACACGTACACGCACACGTGGTACGCCGCGCACGTTTCTTCTGCAAGCAGAGGTGACTGTGTGTGCGAACGGGTGGGAAATAGTTCATCTCTGCTTCATTTTGATTTCTACGTCCAAATTTGTACTCAGTTTCAAGCTAAGGTAATGCAAAATTGAATGGAAATTACCGATATCGGCGAACTGATATGTTGGTTCTTCGCCTTCTGTTTCATCATTGGCTTTCAAGCCAATTAATGTCGCATGTATCATCGACATCCATTCATTTTTTTGAGGGGGTATCGTGTGTTGCCTGTACCGGGGACTTGGCCAAACAGGTTAGGCTGTAAGATGTGAATTGCTATTGCACGTTCCGTAACAGCAATTATGCTTTCCCATTATTCTTGCCTAAAACTCAGCGATTTTAAAGATCAAAAGTATGAAGAAAAAAATCACATTTCAAAGATATGTATTATTCAAGTTTGAAACTGCCTCCTTTTTCTTCTCTCTCTCAAAATAGCGAAAGCAGACAATACAATCACACCTCGAACATAGCAAACACATTATTGTACGCACACACAGTGTAGGCTGCTATGCACCGCGACTTCTTTGTTTGACCAACCCTCCGATTACGTAATGCGGTTTAAAGGTCTGTGAATACATTACGAAACTGGCCTATTACTCTGAATTTATTTTTCCTTGCAGATGATGAAGCACCTATACTAAACTGCCTAAATATATCTTCCACTACGGATGAGGGTCTCAATTCATCATCAACTGTTCTGCTAAATCCAACTGCAACTGATAATGTGGATTTTGAACTAGATGTGATTTGTTCCCATTCATCCGAAGATATATTCCTGAATGGGGACACCACTGCGAACTGCTCATCTACAGATGGTGCAGGAAACACTGGCACTTGTCTTCTCGTTATCACAGTAACAGGTGTGAATATGATTATTCTAATATCTAAAAGTTCTGTCACCGATCAGGTTTAGGATTTTGGGATATGTAATTTCTTTTGAAAGATGAATCCTCATGAATTTGTATGTGTTTTACAATTCATGATTTCGAGGAGTTTTTGCTTGATTTAACATTTTGAATCATATGAAGAAAAATCCTGGTTATTCATGAACCCAAAAGTTCTGTCACCGATAGGGTTTAGGATTTTGGGATCTTATTTCTTTTTAAAGATGAATCCTTATGAATTTTGTTTTGTTCTACAATTCATAATTTCGAAGAGTTTTTGTTTGATTTTACATTTCGAATCTGTTGAATAAAATCCTGGTCATGAAATGAAATGTATCTAACAATTATTTTCTCGACACGATATCTGTTCCTTTTCATGATACTATCAACTCGAACTTGACAAACTTGATAATGTTCTCGTAAAATATGTATTGATGTAATTACTCTGAATTGCTTTTTCCTTGCAGATGATGAAGCACCTATTCTAAACTGCCTAAATATATCTTCTACTACGGATGAGGGTCTCAATTCATCATCTACTGTTCTGCTAAATCCAACTGCAACTGATAATGTGGATTTTCAACTAGATGTGATTTGCTCCCATTCATCCGAAGATATATTCCTGAATGGGGACACCACTGTGAACTGCTCATCTACAGATGGTGCAGGAAATACTGGCACTTGTCTTCTCGTTATCACAGTAACAGGTGTGAATATCATTATTCTTTGTATCTTAAAGTTCTCTCACCAATAGGGTATAGGATTTTGGGATATGTAATTTCTTTTGAAAGATGAATCCTTATGAACTTCTATGTCTTTTTAAATTCATAATTTCGAGGCGTTTTCGCTTGATTTAACATTTTGCATCATGTGAAGAAAATCCTGGTCATGAAATGAAATCTTGCAATTATTTTCTCTGCTGGCTATCTGTTCCTTTTCATGATATCATCACCTTGAACTTGACAAACGATACCATTCTCGTAAAATATGTATTGATGTAATTACTCTGAATTTCTTTTTCTTGCAGATGATGAAGCACCTATTCTAAACTGCCTAAATATATCTTCTACTATGGATGAGGGTCTCAATTCATCATCTTCTGTTCTGCTAAATCCAACTGCAACTGATAATGTGGATTTTGAACTAGATGTGATTTGTTCCCATTCATCGGAAGATATATTCCTGAATGGGGACACCACTGTGAACTGCTCATCTACAGATGGTGCAGGAAACACTGGCACTTGTCTTCTCGTTATCACAGTAACAGGTGTGAATATGATTATTCTAATATCTAAAAGTTCTGTCACCGATCAGGTTTAGGATTTTGGGATCTTATTTCTTTTGAAAGATGAATCCTCATGAATTTGTATGTGTTTTACAATTCATTATTTCGAGGAGTTTTTGCTTGATTTAACATTTTGAATCATGTGAAAAAACATCCTGGTTATTCATGAACCCAAATGTTCTGTCACCGATAGGGTTTAGGATTTTGGGATCTTATTTCTTTTGAAATATGAATCCATATGAATTTGGTTTTGTTCTACAATTTATAATTTCGAAGAGTTTTTGTTTGATTTAACATTTCGAATCTTGTGAATAAAATCCTGGTCATGAAAAGAAATGTATCTAACAATTATTTTCTCGACACGATATCTGTTCCTTTTCATGATACCATCAACTCCAACTTGACAAACACGATACCGTTCTCGTAAAATATGTATTGATGTAATTACTCTGAATTTCTTTTTCCTTGCAGATGATGAAGCACCTATTCTAAACTGCCTAAATATATCTTCTACTACGGATGAGGGTCTCAATTCATCATCTACTGTTCTGCTAAATCCAACTGCAACTGATAATGTGGATTTTGAACTAGATGTGATTTGTTCCCATTCATCGGAAGATATATTCCTGAATGGGGACACCACTGTGAACTGCTCATCTACAGATGGTGCAGGAAACACTGGCACTTGTCTTCTCGTTATCACAGTAACAGGTGTAGATATAATTATTCTTTATATCTTAAAGTTGTGTCACCAATCAGTTATAGGATTTTTGGATATTTTATTTCTTTTGAAAGATGAATCCTTATGAACTTTTATGTGTTTTTAAATTCATGATTTCGATGTGTTTTCGCTTCATTTAACATTTTGTATCATGTGAAGAAAATTCTGGTCATGAAATGAAATCTTACAATTATTTTCTCTGCTGGCTATCTGTTCCTTTTCATGATATCATCACCTTGAACTTGACAAATGATACCATTCTCTCAAAATATGTACTGATGATTAATAATTACTCTGAATTTCTGTTTTCTTGCAGATGATGAAGCACCTATTCTAAACTGCCTAAATATATCTTCTACTACGGATGAGGGTCTCAATTCATCATCTTCTGTTCTGCTAAATCCAACTGCAACTGATAATGTGGATTTTGAACTAGATGTGATTTGTTCCCATTCATCCGAAGATATATTCCTGAATGGGGACACCACTGTGAACTGCTCATCTACAGATGGTGCAGGAAACACTGGCACTTGTCTAATCGTTATCACAGTAACAGGTGTGAATATGATTATTCTTTACATCTTAAAGTTCTGTAACCGAACGGGTTTAGTATTTTAGGATATATAATTTATTGTATCCCCCGGTAGTATGCCGGTGGGGTACTTTGGATTCAGCAGCATTGGCCGCCGCGTCCGCCGCCTCATATTCTTGTGTGCGCTTTAACTGCCACATTTCTTAAAAGATTTCTTTCATATTTTCTACAGAGATGCATTATACTCTAATCTACACACATATTGGTTTGGTGATGCTGCTCTTATCCTAGTCTTGTCAATAGTCCGAGCCACTAGTGGCGATCTCTACGTCATCCTTTTGTTTCAGGGAGGGGGGGGATCATTGTCCCTCCTTGGAACATAAGGATGACACAAAATCACTGCCACTGCCGTGGGATACATTCGCATTGCACGGCAATACAGATTGCGATATTTCTAGCTTTGAAAAATGAATCCTCATGAATTTTGTTTTGTTCTACAATTTATAATTACTAAGAGTTTTTGTTTGATTTAACATTTCGAATCTTGTGAAGAAAATCCTGGTCATTAAATGAAATGTATCTAACAATTATTTTCTGGACACGATATCTGTTCCTGTTCATGTTATGATCGCCTTGAACCTGACAAACAATACCATTGTCGTAAAATATGTACTGATGTAATTACTCTGAATTTCTGTTTTTTTTGCAGATGATGAAGCACCAATTCTAAACTGCCTAAATATATCTTCTACTACGGATGAGGGACTCAATTCATCATCTACTGTTACACTTCCAACTGCAACTGATAATGTGGATTTTCATCCAGATGTGATTTGCTCCCATTCATCCGAAGATATGTTCCTGATAGGGGACACCACTGTGAACTGCTCATCTACAGATGTTGCAGGAAACACTGGCACCTGTCTTCTCGTTATCACAGTAACAGGTGTGAATATGATTATTCTAATATCTAAAAGTTCTGTCACCGATCAGGTTTAGGATTTTGGGATCTTATTTCTTTTGAAAGATGAATCCTCATGAATTTGTATGTGTTTTACAATTCATTATTTCGAGGAGTTTTGCTTGATTTAACATTTTGAATCATGTGAAGAAAATCCTGGTTATTCATGAACCCAAAAGTTCTGTCACCGATAGGGTTTAGGATTTTGGGATCTTATTTCTTTTGAAATATGAATCCTCATGAATTTTGTTTTGTTCTACAATTCATAATTTCAAAGAGTTTTTGTTTGATTTTACATTTCGAATCTTGTGAATAAAATCCTGGTCATGAAATGAAATGTATCTAACAATTATTTTCTTGACACGATATCTGTTCCTTTTCATGATACCATCAACTCCAACTTGACAAACACGATACTGTTCTCGTAAAATATGTATTGATGTAATTACTCAGAATTTCTTTTTCCTTGCAGATGATGAAGCACCTATTCTAAACTGCCTAAATATATCTTCTACTACGGATGAGGGTCTCAATTCATCATCTACTGTTCTGCTAAATCCAACTGCAACTGATAATGTGGATTTTCAACTAGATGTGATTTGCTCCCATTCATCCGAAGATATATTCCTGAATGGGGACACCACTGTGAACTGCTCATCTACAGATGGTGCAGGAAATACTGGCACTTGTCTTCTCGTTATCACAGTAACAGGTGTAGATATAATTATTCTTTATATCTTAAAGTTGTGTCACCAATCGGGTATAGGATTTTTGGATATTTTATTTCTTTTGAAAGATGAATCCTTATGAACTTTTATGTGTTTTTAAATTCATGATTTCGAGGTGTTTTCGCTTCATTTAACATTTTGTATCATGTGAAGAAAATTCTGGTCATGAAATGAAATCTTACAATTATTTTCTCTGCTGGCTATCTGTTCCTTTTCATGATATCATCACCTTGAACTTGACAAATGATACCATTCTCTCAAAATATGTACTGATGATTAATAATTACTCTGAATTTCTGTTTTCTTGCAGATGATGAAGCACCTATTCTAAACTGCCTAAATATATCTTCTACTACGGATGAGGGTCTCAATTCATCATCTTCTGTTCTGCTAAATCCAACTGCAACTGATAATGTGGATTTTGAACTAGATGTGATTTGTTCCCATTCATCCGAAGATATATTCCTGAATGGGGACACCACTGTGAACTGCTCATCTACAGATGGTGCAGGAAACACTGGCACTTGTCTAATCGTTATCACAGTAACAGGTGTGAATATGATTATTCTTTACATCTTAAAGTTCTGTAACCGAACGGGTTTAGTATTTTAGGATATATAATTTATTGTATCCCCCGGTAGTATGCCGGTGGGGTACTTTGGATTCAGCAGCGTTGGCCGCGTCCGCCCTCATATTCTTGTGTGCGCTTTAACTGCCACATTTCTTAAAGATTTCTTTCAAATTTTCTACAGAGATGCATTATACTCTAATCTACACACATATTGGTTTGGTGATGCTGCTCCTATCCTAGTCTTGTCAATAGTCCGAGCCACTAGTGGCGATCTCTACGTCATCCTTTTGTTTCAGGGAGGGAGAGGGATCATTGTCCCTCCTTGGAACATAAGGATGACACAAAATCACTGCCACTGCCGTGGGATACATTCGCATTGCACGGCAATACAGATTGCGATATTTCTAGCTTTGAAAAATGAATCCTCATGAATTTTGTTTTGTTCTACAATTTATAATTACTAAGAGTTTTTGTTTGATTTAACATTTCGAATCTTGTGAAGAAAATCCTGGTCATAAAATGAAATGTATCTAACAATTATTTTCTGGACACGATATCTGTTCCTGTTCATGTTATGATCGCCTTGAACCTGACAAACAATACCATTGTCGTAAAATATGTACTGATGTAATTACTCTGAATTTCTGTTTTTTTTGCAGATGATGAAGCACCAATTCTAAACTGCCTAAATATATCTTCTACTACGGATGAGGACTCAATTCATCATCTACTGTTACACTTCCAACTGCAACTGATAATGTGGATTTTCATCCAGATGTGATTTGCTCCCATTCATCCGAAGATATGTTCCTGATAGGGGACACCACTGTGAACTGCTCATCTACAGATGTTGCAGGAAACACTGGCACCTGTCTTCTCGTTATCACAGTAACAGGTGTGAATATGATTATTCTAAAATCTAAAAGTTCTGTCACCGATCAGGTTTAGGATTTTGGGATCTTATTTCTTTTGAAAGATGAATCCTCATGAATTTGTATGTGTTTTACAATTCATTATTTCGAGGAGTTTTGCTTGATTTAACATTTTGAATCATGTGAAGAAAATCCTGGTTATTCATGAACCCAAAAGTTCTGTCACCGATAGGGTTTAGGATTTTGGGATCTTATTTCTTTTGAAATATGAATCCTCATGAATTTTGTTTTGTTCTACAATTCATAATTTCAAAGAGTTTTTGTTTGAGTTTACATTTCGAATCTTGTGAATAAAATCCTGGTCATGAAATGAAATGTATCTAACAATTATTTTCTTGACACGATATCTGTTCCTTTTCATGATACCATCAACTCCAACTTGACAAACACGATACTGTTCTCGTAAAATATGTATTGATGTAATTACTCAGAATTTCTTTTTCCTTGCAGATGATGAAGCACCTATTCTAAACTGCCTAAATATATCTTCTACTACGGATGAGGGTCTCAATTCATCATCTACTGTTCTGCTAAATCCAACTGCAACTGATAATGTGGATTTTCAACTAGATGTGATTTGCTCCCATTCATCCGAAGATATATTCCTGAATGGGGACACCACTGTGAACTGCTCATCTACAGATGGTGCAGGAAATACTGGCACTTGTCTTCTCGTTATCACAGTAACAGGTGTGAATATCATAATATTCTTTGTATCTTAAAGTTCTCTCACCAATAGGGTATAGGATTTTGGGATATGTAATTTCTTTTGAAAGATGAATCCTTATGAACTTCTATGTCTTTTTAAATTCATAATTTCGAGGCGTTTTCGCTTGATTTAACATTTTGCATCATGTGAAGAAAATCCTGGTCATGAAATGAAATCTTGCAATTATTTTCTCTGCTGGCTATCTCTTCCTTTTCATGATATCATTACCTTGAACTTGACAAACGATACCATTCTCGTAAAATATGTATTGATGTAATTACTCAGAATTTCTTTTTTCTTGCAGATGATGAAGCACCTATTCTAAACTGCCTAAATATATCTTCTACTACGGATGAGGGTCTCAATTCATCATCTTCTGTTCTGCTAAATCCAACTGCAACTGATAATGTGGATTTTGAACTAGATGTGATTTGTTCCCATTCATCCGAAGATATGTTCCTGAATGGGGACACCACTGTGAACTGCTCATCTACAGATGGTGCACGAAACACTGGCACTTGTCTAATCGTTATCACAGTAACAGGTGTGAATATGATTTTTTACATCTTAAAGTTCTGTCACCGATCGGGTTTAGCATTTTGGGATATGTAATTTATTTTGAAAAATGAATCCTCATGAATTTTATGTGTTCTCCATTCATAATTTCGAGGAGTTTTTGCTTGATTTAACATTTTGAATCATATAAAGAAAATCCTAGTCATGAACTGTTATGTATATTAAAATTATTTTCGCGGCTCGATATATCTTCCCTTCCATAATACCATTAACTCGAACTTGACAAACACGATACAGTTCTCGTAAAATATGTATTGATGTAATTACTGTGAATTTATTTTTCCTTGCAGATGATGAAGCACCTATACTAAACTGCCTTAATATATCTTCCACTACGGATGAGGGTCTCAATTCATCATCAACTGTTCTGCTAAATCCAACTGCAACTGATAATGTGGATTTTGAACTAGATGTGATTTGTTCCCATTCATCCGAAGATATATTCCTGAATGGGGACACCACTGTGAACTGCTCATCTACAGATGGTGCAGGAAACACTGGCACTTGTCTTCTCGTTATCACAGTAACAGGTGTGAATATGATTATTCTAATATCTAAAAGTTCTGTCACCGATCAGGTTTAGGATTTTGGGATATGTAATTTCTTTTGAAAGATGAATCCTCATGAATTTGTATGTGTTTTACAATTCATGATTTCGAGGAGTTTTTGCTTGATTTAACATTTTGAATCGTATGAAGAAAAATCCTGGTTATTCATGAACCCAAAAGTTCTGTCACCGATAGGGTTTAGGATTTTGGGATCTTATTTCTTTTTAACGCTTTGGAGACGATGGGCTTCTACAGAAGCCGAGCGAGTTGTTAAGTCTGTGACGACGGGCTTCTACAGAAGCCGAGATATATCCCTAATATGTTGACAAAGTTTTCCAGCTTATTATTAGCTATTATGTGCTAAAGTTCTTTGAAGTATTATTTAGATATATTCATTCATCTCATCTATTAAAAAAATAATAAAGTTACGTGGAAAAAAATCAAGAAAAAGTGATTTCATTTCAACTTTACCCTAAGTTAGTGTTCGGATCGAAAAAGCCCTCGAAATACCCGTACAGCTGGAGGCGGACGATACGCGCGTCCGTTCTATATTCTTGCCAGGATTATTGCTTCGACGAGCCGGAACATAGCGCATGCGCAGATCATTTGGAAATCTGGCCCAGCTATACAGCTAAGTTACGTAAGAGGAACAATAGACGTGGCCGAGGGTAAAGATCATTGTCATGGTTATAAACTCCAACAATAGAAGAGCGGGTATGTATAGATTTTTCACAATGATCCTTGTATACTGTACAAGTGTACATGTATAGCGGGTTAACTCAGATAACCCTTTTTTTTTGGGGGTCTTGTTGTTTTGCAGTTGTCGTTACTGTTTTCAAAGAATGTTTACGGGATCACGTTCAAGTACTCCCAAATAAAAATTGTTATGAAACAATTAACGTAGAACCAGATTTTGCCCTATTTGAAATAATAATTCAAAGATATAACAATCATGCAAGATAAAAGAATGAGCAAAAAGATGTGATAATGCAAAATGTCACAAACAAACAGATGATTATGAGAAATTTTTGTTTCTCTCTCTTTTCCTCTCTCTGTATGTCTCTCTCTCTCTCTTTCTCTCTCTCTCTCGCTTTCTCAGCGCCATGTTCCATCTTCATCTCTGGTACTGTTTTCCGTTCCGCTATTTGCTTTTATTCCGAAAGTATTCCTTTCGATCTTGAGATAAATTATTATACCGTAACCTCGATATGGAGAAGAAAAACGGAACGAGCGCCTTTTGATATCGAAATAAGAAGAATATTACTGTACAATAATTATAAAAAGTAAAACTTTTGAATGTAAATCATGATAAAAAATGGAAACTAAAGAGGAATCCAGAGCGGGTGGGGTTGATCGGAGAGACAAAAAGCGTAATAATAAATAACAATATGCCCTACTTTCTCCCTCTCTCGTTGTCTCAATGTCTTTTTCCATTTTCATCTCTCGTAGTGTTTTCTGATCCGCGATTTTTGATGAGATCGCGTTTCGACGTACTCCTAAATAAAAATAGCTGATCATAATTATAACGTAGAACCAAATTTGACCCTATCTGAAATATTCATTCAAATATATAACAACCATGGAAAGATAAAGGAATAATACAAATGTGATTTAGTAAAATGTCACAGACGAAAAGATGACATGAGAAAGGATTGTTTCTCTCTCTGTTTGTCTCTTTCTTTGTCTCTCACTCTTTATAGCTTTCTTTTTTTTTTTCCTTGCTCATTTTCTCTCTTTTTCTCTCTCTGTATTTCTCTCTCTCTTTCTCTCTCTCTCGCTTTTAAGCTCCATTTGCCATCTTCATCTCTGGTACTGTTTTCCGTTCCGCTATTTGCTTTTATTCCGAAAGTATTCCTTTCGATCTTGAGATAAACTATTTTACCATAACCTCGATAATCATGAAGAAGGAAAGCACGGTACGAGCGCCTGATGATATCGAAATAAAAAGAATATTACTGTACAATAATTATAAAAAGTAAAATTGTTGAGTGTAAATCATGATTTTAAAAAAAAACTGAAGAGGAATCCACAGCGGGGCGGTTGGTGTTGATCGGAGAGACAAATATCATAATAATAAATAACAATACGTCCAACTTTCTCTCTCTCGTTTTCTCAATGTCATTTTCCATCTTCATCTTTTCTGTTCCGCGATTTTTGATGAGATCGCGTTTCGACTTACTCCTAAATAAAATTAGATGATCATAATTATAGCGACGGTAAAACCGGGTTTGACCCTATCTGAAATATTCATTCAAATATATAACAATCATGGAAAGATAAAGGAATAATATAAATGTGACATAGTAAAATGTCACAGACGAAAAGATGACATGAGAAATGATTTTTCTCTCTCTGTATGTCTTTCTCTATATCTCTTGCTCGCTTTCTCAGCGCCATTTTCCTTCTTCATCTTTGGTACTGTTTTCCGTCCAAAAGTATTCCTTTCGATCTTGAGATAAATTATTATACTATAACCTCGATATGGAGAAGGAAAACACAGAACGAGCGCCTGATGATTTTGATATGAGAAGAATATTACTGTACAATAATTATAAAAAGTAAAAATCAGAGCTGGGGGGGTGATCGGATATTCGGAGAGACAAATATCATAATAATAAATATAGTACAGACTACGTCCAATTTTCTATCCCTCCCACCCCCTCTCTCCCACTGTCTGTATGTATGTCTGTCTTTCTCTCTCTGTCTTTCTGTCAATGTCGTTTTCCATCTTTATCTTTCATGTTGTTTTCTATTCCGACATTTGCTAATATGCCGGCATCATTCCTACCTTGAGAGAAATTATTATAACATATCCCTGATAATGTACACAAAATTATACCTTATATTTATTATAGGGAACGAAAATAGAGAACGAGCGACTGATAATGTCGAAATGAGAAGAATACTACTGTACACAAATTATAGAAGGTAAAGGTTGTGTTTTGAATGTAAATCTTTGTTGCGTCAAAATAAAATGATACGTTCATTTATGTTATTGACAGAAATAATATACATCGGACATTATACTTTATCACAAAAGGGTTATTTAGAAGAAGGTGGACAACATTATAAGAGAAAGAATAAAACTTTCTCTTTTATTTATAAAAAATAAATAGCATAAATACCAAAACCGAAGAAATCTTGAAGAGGGAGACAAGAAAAATAAGTATGAAAAGGACACAACAAATTACACCAAAAAAGATAGGATTCTAGAGCGGAAGATGATAGGGAAACGTAATAGTTTGTAAGTATTGGCAAATTTTGACAATTATAGTTTGTAAGTATTGACAAAGTATATACAACCAAAAAGTATTTTAGACCTATATAGAATATACGAAAAGAGTTATGTCTTAGGTCCCCTACAGCTAAGTTACGTAAGAGGAACAATGAACGTGGCCAAGGGTAAAGTTCGTTGTCATGGTTGTAAACTCCAACAATAGAAGAACGGAACGGAAGTTACGTAAGAGGAACAATGGACGTGGCCAAGGGTAAAGTTCGTTGTCATGGTTGTAAACTCAACGGAAGTAACGAGTTAACAAAGTTTTATTGACATGATAGGTTGAACGAGAACACAGATGGAGACGAAGACAAATAAATTGAATTCTCACGTTGTTTGCATTTCTTTCTTTATTGTTTCGTAACATATAATGAATTACTATATTTTCGATATCATTTATTTTCGAATAAATAAAAGACTACCAAGACTACGGCGATTAACTCGTTATTAGCCACACCCTTTCAAAAAAAAACAACACAACAACGCGATGCGGATATAAAACACACTGAAGCACAATCCCAATTTCACGAAATTCCCGACGTATTCAGAGAGGGTGGGGGGAGGAGGGAGACAAAGAGAGACAGACAGAGACAGACAGAGATAGATAGATAGAAAGAGAGAGAGAGATGATTGTGATGAATTATGATTTTGTTCTAATCTCAGTCATTCATTTAGATCTTTCCATTACAAACAAAACAAATCAAATATGCGTACAAAAATTCAATAAATATTTTATTGATACAGCAACCTCATATCAAAATAGGGTTCTAAGAGATGTATAGATAGAGAAAAAATAAACAAAATTAAGCGGGAGGCAAAAACTAAAACAAAATGAATATTTCAAATTATGAGAACGAAGTCGAAAGCATTCAAAGTAAATATTATTTTTATTTTCGAGAGTAAAACAATGTTCATCTCAAAAATTCATTTCCCAAATAGTCCTATATTTGATTTGCACATTTAAAAGAAAGGGCATTTAGTGTAGATCATGGCATAATGTTGGTCAGAATATAGTTACAAAATGTGTCGAAAACCCATGTAAAACGAAGGCCTATTATTTATGGCTCGGTTGATAATCGGCCGAGCTTTAGCAGACGACAATCATTGACAATGGGGAAATGAATGGAGGTATCGACCGATCTGCGCGTGCGGCGGTGCTTACGCAATTTGTATTGTGAGTGTATTGAAAAGGAAAGACGTGAAGCTTCAGCAAAATAAGACGGCAATTTCCCTCAAAAATAACAGACCTTATTTTTCGTATTGATGAACAAAACTTATATTTTTAGAAAGAAAAAAGTCTGATCTTTAATTTTTACATTTACTAAAAATCACGAAAATGACTGAATGAGGCGCAATGAGCAATGAAAGTAGAAAGCACCGCCAAATTGTCCATTACTGGCGATGTAACCGAAATCGCTTCGTCACAGGGGAAACAATCGCCGTGCGCGGGCTGGCTCTCAAAGGGTTAAAGATGAATCCTTATGAATTTTGTTTTGTTCTACAATTCATAATTTCGAAGAGTTTTTGTTTGATTTTACATTTCGAATCTGTTGAATAAAATCCTGGTCTAAAATGAAATGTATCTAACGATTATTTTCTCGACACGATATCTGTTCCTTTTCATGATACTATCAACTCGAACTTGACAAACTCGATACTGTTCTCGTAAAATATGTATTGATGTAATTACTCTGAATTGCTTTTTCCTTGCAGATGATGAAGCACCTATTCTAAACTGCCTAAATATATCTTCTACTACGGATGAGGGTCTCAATTCATCATCTACTGTTCTGCTAAATCCAACTGCAACTGATAATGTGGATTTTCAACTAGATGTGATTTGCTCCCATTCATCCGAAGATATATTCCTGAATGGGAACACCACTGTGAACTGCTCATCTACAGATGGTGCAGGAAATACTGGCACTTGTCTTCTCGTTATCACAGTAACAGGTGTGAATATCATTATTCTTTGTATCTTAAAGTTCTCTCACCAATAGGGTATAGGATTTTGGGATATGTAATTTCTTTTGAAAGATGAATCCTTATGAACTTCTATGTCTTTTGAAATTCATAATTTCGAGGCGTTTTCGCTTGATTTAACATTTTGCATGATGTGAAGAAAATCCTGGTCAAATGAAATCTTGCAATTATTTTCTCTGCTGGCTTTCTGTTCCTTTTCATGATATCATCACCTTGAACTTGACAAACGATACCATTCTTGTAAAATATGTATTGATGTAATTACTCTGAATTTCTTTTTCCTTGCAGATGATGAAGCACCTATTCTAAACTGCCTAAATATATCTTCTACTACGGATGAGGGTCTCAATTCATCATCTTCTGTTCTGCTAAATCCAACTGCAACTGATAATGTGGATTTTGAACTAGATGTGATTTGTTCCCATTCATCCGAAGATATGTTCCTGAATGGGGACACCACTGTGAACTGCTCATCTACAGATGGTGCAGGAAACACTGGCACTTGTCTTCTCGTTATCACAGTAACAGGTGTGAATATGATTATTCTAATATCTTAAAGTTCTGTCACCGATCAGGTTTAGGATTTTGGGATATGTAATTTCTTTTGAAAGATGAATCCTCATGAATTTGTATGTTTTTACAATTCATGATTTCGAGGAGTTTTGCTTGATTTAACATTTTGAATCATATGAAGAAAATCCTGGTTATTCATGAACCCAAAAGTTCTGTCACCGATAGGGTTTAGGATTTTGGGATCTTATTTCTTTTTAAAGATGAATCCTTATGAATTTTGTTTTGTTCTACAATTCATAATTTCGAAGAGTTTTTGTTTGATTTTACATTTCGAATCTGTTGAATAAAATCCTGGTCATGAAATGAAATGTATCTAACGATTATTTTCTCGACACGATATCTGTTCCTTTTCATGATACTATCAACTCGAACTTGACAAACTCGATAATGTTCTCGTAAAATATGTATTGATGTAATTACTCTGAATTGCTTTTTCCTTGCAGATGATGAAGCACCTATTCTAAACTGCCTAAATATCTTCTACTACGGATGAGGGTCTCAATTCATCATCTACTGTTCTGCTAAATCCAACTGCAACTGATAATGTGGATTTTCAACTAGATGTGATTTGCTCCCATTCATCCGAAGATATATTCCTGAATGGGAACACCACTGTGAACTGCTCATCTACAGATGGTGCAGGAAATACTGGCACTTGTCTTCTCGTTATCACAGTAACAGGTGTGAATATCATTATTCTTTGTATCTTAAAGTTCTCTCACCAATAGGGTATAGGATTTTGGGATATGTAATTTCTTTTGAAAGATGAATCCTTATGAACTTCTATGTCTTTTGAAATTCATAATTTCGAGGCGTTTTGCTTGATTTAACATTTTGCATGATGTGAAGAAAATCCTGGTCAAATGAAATCTTGCAATTATTTTCTCTGCTGGCTACCTGTTCCTTTTCATGATATCATCACCTTGAACTTGACAAACGATACCATTCTTGTAAAATATGTATTGATGTAATTACTCAGAATTTCTTTTTCTTGCAGATGATGAAGCACCTATTCTAAACTGCCTAAATATATCTTCTACTACGGATGAGGGTCTCAATTCATCATCTTCTGTTCTGCTAAATCCAACTGCAACTGATAATGTGGATTTTGAACTAGATGTGATTTGTTCCCATTCATCCGAAGATATGTTCCTGAATGGGGACACCACTGTGAACTGCTCATCTACAGATGGTGCAGGAAACACTGGCACTTGTCTTCTCGTTATCACAGTAACAGGTGTGAATATGATTATTCTAATATCTTAAAGTTCTGTCACCGATCAGGTTTAGGATTTTGGGATATGTAATTTCTTTTGAAAGATGAATCCTCATGAATTTGTATGTGTTTTACAATTCATGATTTCGAGGAGTTTTTTACTTGATTTAACATTTTGAATCATATAAAGAAAATCCTGGTTATTCATGAACCCAAAAGTTCTGTCACCGATAGGGTTTAGGATTTTGGGATCTTATTTCTTTTTAAAGATGAATCCTTATGAATTTTGTTTTGTTCTACAATTCATAATTTCGAAGAGTTTTTGTTTGATTTTACATTTCGAATCTGTTGAATAAAATCCTGGTCATGAAATGAAATGTATCTAACAATTATTTTCTCGACACGATATCTGTTCCTTTTCATGATACTATCAACTCGAACTTGACAAACTCGATAATGTTCTCGTAAAATATGTATTGATGTAATTACTCTGAATTGCTTTTTCCTTGCAGATGATGAAGCACCTATTCTAAACTGCCTAAATATATCTTCTACTACGGATGATGGTCTCAATTCATCATCTACTGTTCTGCTAAATCCAACTGCAACTGATAATGTGGATTTTCAACTAGATGTGATTTGTTCCCATTCATCGGAAGATATATTCCTGAATGGGGACACCACTGTGAACTGCTCATCTACAGATGGTGCAGAAAACACTGGCACTTGTCTTCTCGTTATCACAGTAACAGGTGTGAATATCATTATACTATATCTTAAAGTTCTGTCGCCAATCGGGTATAGGATTTTGAGATATGTAATTTCTTTTGAAAGATGAATCCTTATGAACTTTTATGTGTTTTTAAATTCATATTTTCGAGGTGTTTTCGCTTGATTTAACATTTTGCATGTGAAGAAAATCCTGGTCATTAAATGAAATGTATCTTACAATTATTTTCTCTGCTGGCTATCTGTTCCTTTTCATGATATCCTCACCTTGAACTTGACAAATGATACCATTCTCGTAAAATATGTACTGATGTAATTACTCTGAATTTCTGTTTTCTTGCAGATGATGAAGCACCTATTCTAAACTGCCTAAATATATCTTCTACTACGGATAAGGGTCTCAATTCATCATCTTCTGTTGTGCTTAATCCAACTGCAACTGATAATGTGGATTTTGAACTAGATGTGATTTGTTCCCATTCATCCAAAGATATATTCCTGATAGGGGACACCACTGTGAACTGCTCATCTACAGATGGTGCAGGAAACACTGGCACTTGTCTAATTGTTATCACAGTAACAGGTGTGAATATGATTGTTCTTTACATCTAAAAGTTCTGTCACCAATCGGGTTTAGGATTTTGGGATATATAATTTATTTTGAAAAATGAATCCTCATGAATTTTGTTTTGTTCTACAATTCATAATTTCGAAGAGGTTTTGTTTGATTTAACATTTCGAATCTTGTGAAGAAAATCCTGGTCATAAAATTAAATGTATCTAACAATTATTTTCTGGAGACGATATCTGTTCCTGTTCTTGTTATCATCACCTTGAACCTGACAAACTCTTTTATTCTTGTAAAATATGTACTGATGTAATTACTCTGAATTTCTGTCTTCTTGTAGATGATGAAGCACCAATTCTAAACTGCCTAAATATATCTTCTACTACGGATGAGGGACTCAATTCATCATCTACTGTTCTTTTAACTCCAACTGCAACTGATAATGTGGATTTCCATCCAGATGTGACTTGCTCCCATTCATCTGAAGATATATTCCTGATAGGGGACACCACTGTGAACTGCTCATCTACAGATGTTGCAGGAAACACTGGCACCTGTCTTCTCGTTATCATAGTAACAGGTGTGAATATGATTATTCTTCATATCTTAAAGTTCTGTCACCAATAGGGTATAGGATTTTGGGATATGTAATTTCTTTTGAAAGATGAATCCTCATGAATTTGTGTTTTGTTCTACAATTCATAATTTTGAAGAGTTTTTGTTTGATTTTACATTTCGAATCTTGTGAAGAAAATCCTGGTCATAAAATGAAATGTATCTAACTATTATTTTCTCGACACGATATCTGTTCCTTTTCATGATACAGTACACGCCAAAAATCTCCGCAACACGATTACACGATTCAAAATTTAAACGATTCGATTGCTCGCTTGAATCGTGTAACCATTTATTTTTACACGATTCGTCTTGTCCCAATTCAGCAAAATTTGAATCGTGTAAACGTGTATTCGTGTAAAATTACACGATTCCTCAAGTCAGGTCAAATCGTGTAATCGTGTAATCTGCATGCCGAAAATCTCCGCAACACGATTACACGATTCAAAATTTACACGATTCGATTGCTCGCTGGAATTGTGTTACAATTTTTTTTCAGTGGTGATGGTGAGCAGGTTAGGACGTCTAGTTCAGTAGAAGCAGGAATAGCCAAGAGCTGAGAGGAGGTGGGGGGCTGGATTGAACGGGGACGAGGGGAGAGCGAAGACTATGCTTTTCTGTCTCTCTTATATATTTGTAATTGGGGTATTTGTCTCTAGTTTTATTTTAGACTGTTTGAAAATTTAAAAATCAGTCCACTTCCCTAAAAGCACTCTCGGATTTAATCCTAGGTGAGAAAAAAAAAAGCGATGAACGACGAAAGAAGAGGCGTGGATTTTTTTATTCCTATACGTTGTAAATAAATACAAATTATTACAAAACTTAAAGGAGGGCTAACATAACTATATGTATGTTGTGATACTCACACATCACAAGGCAGTACCAATTAGAATTATGTACACCAACTCATTCGTTACTATAAATATCGTTATAATATGTATATTATTCCGTCATTATCCATGAGAGGGAGGGGCTTCATTTTTTTTCCCACGAGAGTTCCGGGTCTTTGCTGATATGTTTGACGCTATTAGCAGCTTGGAAAAAAGGTCACAAACAATTAGACTTTTATTATTTATTGCTTTTTTGGCTTTCTTCATTTTCGTAAATTACCTTTTACAACATTGCATTCACCTATGAAGAGCTATACGGTCAAGGCTTAATAGCACACTTCCTGGCTCATACAAAAGAAGCTTACTCTGAATGCAGCCTGCCAGTTGCAGATCCTTACATAATACCTATTGTTCAGGGGGATCTTATGTTCAAGGGGGATCCCCAAGAACAATAGGTATTACGTAGGGGAGACCGGGAATAAAAGTAACACGGGGTAGGCAGGTCAACACATCAAGGAACTTTTACAGCCAAAACATCGTTTTTTTTAGCATGGAAGTAAAATCTTGAATTACCTTTAAAAAAATCTGGACAAACATGTGCTTGAGCTATCATTCTTATATGGTCAAAAAAATAATATTTTAGGCCTGTATTAGGCGAAAGTTTCAAGGACGAAATTTAATGCTAGGATACCAAAAATTATATAAAAAATGGCCGCCCTCCTAGGGGGCAAATGTAACAACGTAATAACTAGTTTAATTTTCTCCACGTAACTGGAAAAAATATAATGTAAATGAGTCAAGCATATGTCATAGTTTTCATTAAAAATTATTTTATTGGGATTCTAGTATACAAAATGCTGTTTGATTGATGAAAATCTGTTCAGCGCGTAATCTTTAATAAAATAAAAAACATAACAAATCTTTCTGAGGGATGTATGATTTGTAGGTACAATTGTATGTGGTTATAATTGCACCAATGGGTTTGTTACAATTGCCCCGTTTTTTTTTTTTGGGGGGGGGGGGCAATTGTAGCACTTGACTACCGGTTTCGAAATGATAATGGCTTCAAAATAACTTGTCTCACTTAACCACACAGTCATTTTTATCCTTTAGACCGTCCCCTAGTACTCAAGATGCAATTAGTGTTTCAATATTGGAAAAGTGTATTAATTTCATTCATAGATGGATGCTTAATAATAATCTTAAGCTAAACGATGGTAAGAGTGAATTTTTGGTCGTCGGAACTTCACAACAGATTTCAAAAATAAGCATTGACGATGTAAGGGTTGGATCCTCCAATGTGAAACCCTCTGTTATAGCAAGCAATTATTTAGGACTATACTTTGATACTTTTTTTAACATGGAAACACATGTTAGAAATATATGCAAATCAACATACTATCTTCTATACAATCTCAGACGTATCCGCAAATATTTTGATCAAGAAAGTATGAAATTGGTTGTACATGCTCTCATCACATCGGGGACCGTGCTTTTGCTATTGCTGCCCCCAAACTTGGGAATAGCTTGCAATAGAAATACGAAGCACTCCATCTCTCAATGTCAATCCAGATTAAAAAAACATATTTGTTCAGTTGAGAGATTCTATTTTGCAGAATTTAGTTTATAAAAGGAGCTCTGAACCATTGTATAAAAGCTGCGCTATATACATTTATTATTATTATTATTAACCCATGCACACCATGTAATATTTCATGCATCTTTCATTTCATATACCTCTAAGTAAGTATTTCACTATAATAAAGTTGATATGTCAGAATTGGAAAAAAAGGTGTTACAATTGTCCCTGGCATCCCCTAAGGATCTAAGCCACTGGCTACACGGCAGGGGCGGATCCAGCCACCGGCGGCGAGGGAGGGGGCCCAATTCATGAGAAAACATTTAGCGGCGAATAAGTGGGGGGTAGTGAGCACTATTTTTGTTTTAATCAACAACAACCCCTCTTCAGGGGGGATCCCCCTTGAACATAGGATCCCCCTGAACAATAGGTATTACGTAAGGATTTAGGCCACTGGCTACCTAGTACAGTAGCAAGCTGAGAATAAATAAGAGAATGGCCCACTGTCTATGTGTTACGTTTAGCTAGCCCCCCCCCCCTCCCCACTTTTTCAAGTACCCAAAAGGTTCCCCTTTGTACAGAGAAAAAGTCCCCTTTATACTTTGACAAATGCCCCTTCCCCTTTTCAACTCTGATAAGTGCCCCTTTTATTTTGACACGCGCCCCTTTTCCTTCGACGAGTTTCTATTTTCCTTTGTAATAAGTGTCCATTTTCCATTCTCATGAGTGTCCTTTTTAATCTCTAGTAAGTACCCTTCCTAGGTACGAGAAGTGCCCCTCTTCACTTTTGATAAATCCCCCCCCCCCCTTTAACTCAGATAAATGCCCCTGTTAAAATCTGATCGGTGCCCCTTTTCTTTCAACTAATGGCCATTTCGCATTCTCATAAGTGCTTTTTTCATCCCCTTCTCTCTCTCTCTCTCACTCTCTCTCACTCTCGCTCTCTCTCTTTCTCGATCTCAATATCTTTCCACTGCCCCCCTTTATCTTTCTTGCCTCTCTTTCATTATGTTCCACTCTAACCATAGTTATTTTTCTCTCATCCTCTCCGTTTCATAGCCTTTCTATTTCTCATTTCTATTTATTTCACTATGTTTCGTCCTTCTTTATTTCTATCACCCTATTTCACTTTCTTTTTTAACGGTCAACTTTTTTTTTTCGTTCTCCCTTTTTTCTGGTTTGCATAGTTTTTTCTTCTTTTTTCTTTACCCTTTCAACCCTAACTTTCCTTTTACATGTTCCCTTCTCCTCGAAACAATCTTTTTTCCTTTACTATTTCATTTATCATGTCTTCCTCTTTCTGACGTTTTCCTACCTTGTCTCACGGATCAATATACGATACAGGTTAGTAGAGAGTGATGAGGTTTATACACGAATATAAAGTACAGTAACTACCTGATGTCGGCAAATGGTGTATAAAGCAATTACTTGGTTTAAGCAAGTGGTGTAAGCAAGACACGATTACACGATTGATGCAGCTGGTCGAATCATCCCACCAATGCACTAATAACCATTATAACTATTTACACGATTACATGATTCAGAGCGACATTCTTCAATCGTGTAAATTTACACGATTACACAGTTACACGTTTGTTGCATCTGGTCGAATCATCCCACCAATGCACTTAACTATTTACATGATTACACGATTCAGAGCAACATTCTTCAATCGTGTAAATTTACACGATTACACGGTTACACGATTCAGGTGAATCGTGTAAACCGTGTAATCCAAAATATTTATCGTGTAATCGTGTTGCGGAGATTTTCGGTGTGTACTGTACCATCAACTCGAACTTGACAAATACGATATCGTTCTCGAAAAATATGTATTGATGTAATTACTCTGAATTTCTTTTTCCTTGCAGATGATGAAGCACCTATTCTAAACTGCCTAAATATATCTTCTACTACGGATGAGGGTCTCAATTCATCATCTACTGTTCTGCTAAATCCAACTGCATCTGATAATGTGGATTTTCAACTAGATGTGATTTGTTCCCTTTCATCCGAAGATATATTCCTGAATGGGGACACCACTGTGAACTGCTCATCTACAGATGGTGCAGGAAACACTGGCACTTGTGTTCTCGTTATCACAGTAACAGGTGTGAATATAATTATTCTTTATATCTTACAGTTCTCTCACCAATCGGGTATAGGACTTTGGGATATGTAATTTCTTTTGAAAGATGAATCCTTATGAACTTTTATGTGTTTTTAAATTCATAATTTTGAGGCGTTTTCACTTGATATAAAGTAGCTACGCGAAGAATCAAAAGTGTTTTGAATTGATGCAAAACTCATATCATTGCGAAGGGGAAGCCTTACTGATCAAATACAACAACTCCCCTCTTCAAAATATGTTTGCGGCCCGCAGTAATCAACTCTCAAAAATGTTGGTTTTGAGATCCAGATTTTCTGCCTTCAGTGGTCCTTTGTAGAGCGTCAATATTTGTGACGTGACATACGGGACACGGCTAGCCACGAAGCATCTGGCTGCAGACTGCTATACGTGCGCGCATATCATAATACACACGACTCGGCTTTTTGTAAAATTTTGAAGCATACTCTTGAGATCAAAATGTCGGCTGTAGACAAGGAAATTGAGCTATTAAATGTGGACATTGAAATCAGTGAAGAAAGTGATTCCGTTGACAGTGATGATGCTGGGGAGGCAGGAGAACTTGAAGGAGAAGAGGAAGAATGATGATGGTAGAGATCAAATGCCGCGAGTCTATCAGCACGAACCAGAGCCGCTGCAGCTGGTGGCCGTGGGAGAGCAAGGGCTAGCGATACCTTAGACCGAAGATTTCTGTCAATGGATGACGTCATCTTCCTTTATGCGCAGTAACAGTTTAAAATACGGCTGCAAGAATTTCAACATGGAGCTCATTTTCGGCGATGAAAATCCGGAAAAAGACCCTTAAACGCATCATACAGTCAATCTGGTAAGTGGAACCGATGTAGTTTAATCTAGGCCTAATGTACAATAATAAATGCATCGGATATGCATCGGGTAAAATGTAGCATTTTGGGCATAAGTTTACTGCTCGGACGCGGGCATTAGTTTGCAATGCAGCCGCTATGGTCGGCTTCTGCCTCTAAAGAGAGGAGCCGACCCTACCCAAATCAGAGGCTAACGAACGAAAGAGACAGAAATCTTCGGTCTAGCGATACCTGCTCCAGGTGACGGTGTTGGTTTTCGGGAAAACAGAGATATTACTCTTCTCGACCCAAGAAATACGGATAATTGGTGAGTTTCAAAGAAATATGTTGCATACCTAGACCCCTAGATATATAAATGTTCTTCTCTCGTTTGAAGCTAGTATATTTTTTTTGCTTGTTTGTTTGTTTCTTTACACTTGGTCCTTGGGCTTGGCTTGGCCCTTGCCTTGCAGTTGCACAGCCCTTGGCCTTCCGTCGCTGCGCCGCTTCTCCCAGGAGCTACACCGTACATGTCAACTGCTTGCCAATGTCATGCTTGTTGCACCATTGTAATATTCTATTGTAATATGTATGGTTACATTTTGTTTGCCATATTGTCAGCTATATACACCAGATTTTTAAGATGGTGCTAGCTGCTCCAGCTGGCTGAGGGCTGTAAAGTATTGTTCATCATTTTATTGTTAGCCCGACCAGATCAGACGCCAGCTATAGACTAGTCTATAGTCTTGTTTGTAAACATGTAGTACGTTATAAGATCCAGTAGGCAGTACAGTGGCCAGTATCATATGATGAAAAGTGGGCTCCATATATAGATCCTTATCTACCGGTAAATTTCCATAAACACATGCATTTATTTCAGTTTGTTTTGTTTTTGTTTTAGGTGCCAATGTGGTCATTGCCAAATACTTCTGACATTTTCTGTTGGAGATTGCCTCTGTTGCAGAGAAATTCCGGAGGTTGCGACAGAAGGGGATGCAAGTGGCGTTGAGTGCATCACTCAAGCTCGAGATTTTCATCCTGCAATTCTCAACCCTGCAACATTGTACATTGCATGGCAGCATTTTACAGAGAAGTGGCGAAAGCAGGCAAGAGCCTTTGGTGCTCGAAATTATGAGTAAGTCAATAAAAATCAGGTCTTGAGTATGTAAATTCATGATTGTGTGTGTATGTGAAATTTGGTTTTACAGACGTGTATCAATCAGGTATGATTATTTTTATATATAAGACTTTTTTTTTTTAATTGGGGGGGGGGGGATAAATTATCAAATAACTGCACCAATTTTACTGTTCATGACACAAATTTTGATTATAAAATGAGTGGTATACATCATTACTCATGAATTATTGACAACCCGATTTATATAATAATAATAATAATAGCTCACATTTATAATGCGCCTAATAGTAATACCGGCGCCGCACATATTATTACCCTGGTCATATGTTGGGTAACAGTTATTCATGCGAATGAAGTCTACCCACTATCCACCCTATGCCCTTTGCCCAAAATTTATTTAAAAATAAAGATTATCTTTATTATAATAAAGATAATCATTATTTTAAAGAAGAAGTTTATGTTACAAATATGAGGAATATTGAAAACTCTTATTTTATTATTGCTTTTTTACCATTCCTTGAAATGCAGGAAATACTGATATGTTGCGTACCGACAATTTGTGCGCTGGTGTTAGGGTGTCTTGGGCAAAGACAACCGAGTCCAGCTCCCTGCCTGTGTCCAGGCCATCATCAAGAACACTTACCCGGACGCTGGAAACAATTATCGAGGGAACGTGCTGAGACGGCTAGATAACATGATTGATGGATGGATTCTACATTTCATTTCCCTCTTTAGGAAATGATCTCATTTTCTGTTATATTTTTGTTACATTCACGTCTTGTCTTGGTTCTTTATTTTTCTTCTAGCAATACTATAATAATGTTCTTGATGCTGTATTTACATGTACCGGTACATATATGTATTGGTATCTTTGGCACATTTTAACTCTAAATGTATATCACACAGCGAATGCTATGTATTTGACACAATGATTCCCGATTCATAACTTACTTCTTACTCAAGTAGTTTCAGTATGCCTTTTGGAAGTGTTCTCTTTCTTCTTTCTATGCTTTTATTTATTTTTAAAATTGTTTTTATTACTTTAAAAAAAAATTATTATTTGTTATATTTTGTAATGTTGTTATTTAATTTTTATTTTAATTATATTTATGTAAAAATAATTATTCTATTTTTTAGTTTTATTATATTTCATTTTATTCTATGTATTATTAATTTATTTATTTGGTGGGGGGCAGGGGGTAAATGTCTCCAGACTGAATGAAGACCTCTATGAAATTTTTCTCAATGCTTGAAGACTTGCCACATGCTCACTCTCCTCATGTAAATACTATGTGATCTCTGAGATATTTTTGGATCAAACATTAATATGTCAATATATTCTTAAATGTTGGTGATTGTACTTATGCAATAATCACAGAGGGGTAGAAAATATGTTCATTCACGGCAGCTGGTATTTATTAGTTATAATAGTGTAAGACATCGTTATTTTGTTGCATTAAACTTATACAGATAAAAGTGAAATGTTAATTATTCATTGTCTTCGACTAGTAGTGGTAATGGTTGCTGCAGATGGATGTGTTGCAGTTGGGAATTGTAGATGCTGTGTTGGTGATGATGACGGTGAATATGTTGTTAACTTGACAATGATAATGGTAGGGTTCGATTGGGAAACTTTAGATGCTTATTGCGTTGACAATATTGATAGGGCAGGACAAGGGGGATTAGGGTATTGATAATGATGATGGTGATAATGATGGTGATGATGATGGTGATAATGATGATGGTAATGATGTTGATAATGATGGTGATAATGAAGATGATAATGAAGATGATGATAATGGTGATGAGGCAATAGCGGCGATGGTGATGGAGGGCAAGGGTTGGGTTGCAGCGTCGGTGATGTGATTGGTGTGTTGAGATTTCAATGCTTTTGTTAGGCATGCTTGAAGCCCCCAAGTTTGAAATCGCCATAAAAACAGCACCTGAACCGAATTGGTTTATACCTTTTATCTCAGATTTTTCCCAATCAGAGCATCTACTCATCACATCACCATCATAATCGCATTAAAAACATTCCTGATAGAGGGTCCTCATATTGTGGTTTAGCCCAGTAACTTTTGATGCAGAGCCCTAACAATCATACCAATTATATGAGCAGAAAAAGAGAGGGGGATCCTTTCACATACTGTGCCAATTTTTATTCCATCAGTTTCATTCTGATTTTTTTTTTAAGCACTAAAATCCTAAAATTGGCAATGCGATTATTAAAAATCACTGTTTTTCCATGCCAGTGTGCAACTTTGAACTTCAAAACATAAATGTTGACTGGCTGAGCTCAGCTGTAGATGGTCGATGCGCTGGCCGCTGAACCTTGTAGAGTAGGCAATGAAACGTACAACATCAGCTCCCCAGAGCGACTCCGGCACTGAGCTGCACAGGCCCCGCTACAGCTGGAGTTGTCAAACACGTAAATCTATTCTACTACTCTGAACTTATATTTAACCACGTTGATAGCCTATAATTCCTTCATAAAGAGTACAATAATACCGCAAATGTTTTCTATAACGTTTCAAGATGACACACTCCTGAATGAAATGTAAAATGATGCGAAAGAGCTACAAAATAGTGACTGGCATTTTGCCGTATATATATGGGTGAACGAGTGCGAGTCTATCTAGCTGGCTGTGTTTGTCCAGTATGTGATGTCACTATTCAGAGCTCGCTACGCTCGCTGTTTGGCTTACGTTCAGGGGCGTTGAGGGGTCCGAGAAGGGTCTTGAAAAATCACATTTTAGGCCTTTCCATGATATCTTTATGATTTCTCAGCAAATTATTCGCGTTTTTCAAGAGAAATTCTTTCCATCCATATGTAATTTGTTCTAATTATCAGTTGTAGTGAATTTTCTTTGTGAAGAAAATCCTGGTCATGAAATGAAATCTTACAATTATTTTCTCTGCTGGCTATCTGTTCCTTTTGATGATATCATCACCTTGAACTTGACAAATGATATTAAAAAATATGTACTGATGATTTTATTTCGCGAACCCTGTAATGCCTGAGTCACACCTTTGCGTATTTGGCTTGCGTATTGCTGCGTATTACCCGAACGCAGACATAGGCAGTCATACCCAATAAAGCAATAAAGCGCAATAAAACGTGCTCACTACGTACTCAATACGCAGACTAGCGCAAATGCCTGCGTTGGTCGCTTGCTAGTTTTAAAATTTTCTAAACTATCGCAAGCAAACACAAGGTAAAATCGCCAACATGCGGATACGAGTGGCAACCAGTGAATGCGAGCGACAGCGAGTGGCTTAGCGCAGGTATACGCAATCATACGCACCTCCGGCAGATCCAGGACCGCACCCAACAACTCCGAGGGACACTTCGTTGATGCAGCTGAATTAAGCAGCAGTTTCCCTTGCTAATAATCATCATTCGCCTCTTCTTCTTCCAACTGAACCAAAAGATTAAGCTTTTGCAAGGCAGAGCTCTGCTGCAGGGCCATTGTTGTCATCAGATTTATTTTTCTTGTAGATGTAGAATCTTCAGAAGCTAAGATGTTTATGCCCAGTCCCGCAGAATAACTAGCATTTATACACCGCCGCAGCCCGAGCGAGCTGGTACGCTGTAGCGCGAGCTGGCACGCATCATTACGAACAACAGATGAGCGAAAGCGAGCGAACACGCAGTGAGACACACAGCGAGACCTACTGGTGCGAGCAGCTAGCGAGCAGTAAACGAGCAAAGAACGAGCTACATACGCAACGTGGCGAGCAAACTGTGTATTGAATCGTACTGCTATGAGCAACAGCGAGCTATAGCGTGGTCATAGGCAACCATAGGCAACCGTAGGCAGTCTTTGTAGGAGCGGCATACAAGCTACCTACGAGCTATATACGCAATAGTGTGACTGCTACCTTCAAATTGACCACGTATTGCTGGGCACGGCTGCGTATTGATATACCCCGCATAGCGCAGCAATACGCAGCAACATACGCAAAGGTGTGACTCGGGCATAAGAGCTCACATGAGAACCCACCTCGCGCATGCGCAGTCATATCACTTCTTCGCATGTTATCTAGTGAGAAGTAACTTCTCACAGCAGCAGAATTTTTTTCTTTTTCTTCGTCCTACGGGATTGTTTCTTTCGAGAAACAACGTTTTACATTACCTTCTCATATATGCTTTAATCTTTTTCTGTAAATCCCTGATTTTATTCACATTCTTTTTTTAAATCCTCATAATAATTACAATAAAGTTTATTTTCAGATCTTCTCATGGGTCATTCCATAATAGTATAGTCTAATGGAGGTAACTTGTTCTGACGTAATGTATATAGGCCATTTGTACCCGGCGAGGGGATGCTACGCTTTGCGTTGACTTGTTTCATTTACGTTTATAGTCAAGAGTTAATTCACGGATTCAATATTGGGAATAGAGAGATTGTGAATCTGAAAAAGATGAGTGATTCACAATTATTATACGTGTATAGAGAATAATTTTTAAACTGAGAAGTAGAGTTATTTTTTTATGACAGGGCACCACAAAAGTACAAGAACTATATATCTTTGATGAAATAGCCCACAGTGGAAATAATGTCACTAGAGCAAAAGTCAGGTCACCCCTGTGTTGTTTGAAGCACTGAAGTAGTGTTGCACTTAATTCTTATTGCCAGTAGTGTTGTGCATGTGGAAACATATGTAGGATTTAACTCAGAACTCCAATACAATGCCCTGGTGAAGGAACAGATGTATGGTACACAAAGTTAAGGTCTCCATTTTTCCAGGCAGAGGTGTAGATCCTGTTGTCACATGCACAACAAAATATATTGTATATTCAATATTTAGTATCATGCTATCTTTGAAGTCATATATAGTCAGGCCCATACTGTCACAAGTTAGCTCAGTTACCCTGATAAGGTGCTCTTGCATTCAAGGAATTTTATTCCTACCAGGTACTCAATTTTAGTTACCTTGGGTGGAGAGTGGCAAATGTAGATCAATGTCTTGACAAAGGACATTAATGCTGCCACGGCACTCAAACCGCCTGAAGGTATAAACATTGAATGAATCAATTTTCTGTTGAAAAAAACTAGATGATGAAAATCCAGTCATCAGTGAATGCCCAAGTGATCAGAATGTCACCACTGACATTGGTAATGCTACCGCTGTAGTAACCTGGATGTCACCTACAGCGACAGATAACTCTGGTAACCAGACACTGACATCCACTGCCAATCCTGGAGATTACTTTCCTATTGGAAACAACACAGTGACCTACACATCAACAGATTCTGCTGGAAATACAGAAACATGTACCTTTTATGTGGTTGTGATAGGTAAGTAATCAAGATTTTCTTTGTTGATATCAAATTATGAAGACAGTATGGTTTAAATGTGTTTGCGGAGTGAGGGAAAACTGTGTACCGGGTACTATGTTCTGTCATTTCTGTCTCAATTTTTTGTTTGTTCTTTGTTTCTTGTTACTTTTTCAAATGTTAGGTTCCACTTAAGTATATATGTCACAAACAGAAACACAAACAAGACAAAACTATTAAAGTAAGCAAGAAAAAGAAATGTATACATTTTTTTTTTTACAGACAGAGAAAGTGCAATGATCAGTGGATGCCCAAGTGATCAGAATGTCACCACAGACATTGGTAATGCTACAGCTGTAGTAACCTGGACAACACCTATAGCAACAGATAACTCTGGTAACCAAACACTGACATCCTATAACAATCCTGGAGATTACTTCCCTATTGGAAACAACACAGTAACCTACCACGCAACCGATGATGCAGGAAATACAGAAACATGCACCTTCTTTGTAGTTGTATCTGGTAAGCATTCGTCTTATGCTTTATTCTTTGACAAACAATTTGGCATTATCAAATGAGAGCTGGAATTAGTTTTTATGCCTCCGCTACAAAGTAGCCGGAGGCATGTTTTCTGGTTGTCCATCCGTCCGTACGTCCCGTTCTCGTGATCGCGTTATCTCAAGAACCGGTTGATGGATTACCGCCAAACTTGCGTCATGTATGTATCTTGCAGAGCTAATGAACTGATTAGATTTTGGGGTCACGAGGTCAAATTGCTCATTATGTATGCAAAAAAAAGGTTGTGATCGCGTTACCACAAGAACCGAGTGATGGATTACCGCCAAACTTGGGCCATGTATGTATCTTGCAGAGCCAATTAACTGATTAGATTTTGGGGTCACGAGGTCAAAGGGCTCATTATGTATGCAAAAAAAAGGTTGTGATCGCATTATCACAAGAACCGATTGATGGATTACCGCCAAACTTGGGTCATGTATGTATCTTGCAGAGCCACCGAACTGATTAGATTTTGGGGTCACGAGGTCAAAGGTCACAGGGCTTATTATGTACCGTATTTGCCGGTGATAGGCCGCATAGGCCGCACCCCAGATTTTGACATTTCATAGACAAAAAAAAACAAAAACCCGGTAGTAAAAAAAAAAGTTTTGAAATAGCTCATTGTTCGTTATCTACTTATCTTTCATCATGAGAAGACCGTCAAAGTAACTGTAAACAACCACAGCATGATTTCTGTGATTATGGCTCGATATACACTGTATGTTACATCTGTTCAAGGAGATCTCCGTAATCTAGCTGTTGACCTGTCTCTGCAGGCCCATTGCATGCAAGGTGCATGCATATTATACACTGCACATTTGTGTGTACCGGTATACGTGTTGAGTGTTCATGTGTGTATGCCTTGTATGTGTGTGTCCGTAGTGATGTGACTGATCAGCTACTGATGACCAATCAGAAAGTTTCCCCGAGTTGGCGGAGAGTGATCGAACCAGTATAAATTAAAGTTCAGGGACTGCTGGCACAGTAGAACAGACGATTCATAAATTATGAAGTTTGTTGACCTGATAGTGGGTGGCAAATTCACATGTGTATGAGAGTGTGTATGTGAAAGTATGAGGTGGAGGCTGAGCTGGGATGAAGTCGGCAGATCGAGATTTAAAGAGTAATTTCATCACCAAATTACTTCCTGACAAGCAGATTAAATAGCAAACAATACATAAGCTAATTTATTATCTGAAGATAATTATTGGGGTCCATCCTCTCTCTTATTATTCTTATTATTCCCCTGTCTCTTTGCCTTAATTCTTTAAAAATTTCTTTTACAAAAAGTTTGAGCCCAGATTAGAAAGAAAAAAAAAGATAAGTGGGTAAAATGTTGATACCCAGTAGTCTTTATAGAGATGAGAAGGAAAAAGAAGTAATCTTCATCATCATTCTTCCTTCCATCTCTCCCTTTTTTTCTTCTATTCTATTTATTCATATTCCGAATATTTTTTGACCTATTTTCCCCCTCAAAGACGATTTGATCTTCTTTCTTTAAAAAGTACAGAATTATTTACTTTTTGCATTTTCTTTTCTTAAGTTTCTTCCATTTTGTCTCTTGATCCCTTCCCCAAATTCAATCACATCTCTTTATTTCTTTCACTATTGACTTTCGCTCATTCTCAGTTCCCCCATTCCATTTAAAAAACAAAAACACAAGACATGCATTCCCTGCCTGTCTATGCAAGTCAGACATCTGGCGCCCAGCTGAGTGTAACATTACACCGCGGTTTCTTTGAACAGGGTTCAAAGGTTCAAAGGTTCAATAGAGTCATTGTTCTCGGCTACCAGGCGAGCACATTCCAAAATGTATGCAAATCTTGCTGGCACGTATAACATGTGCTTATTTTTGATTGACAGACAAACGGACCAATCATAGTAGAGCATGTCTGGGACATCAGTATTTTGACCAGTTTGCTATGGAATGTCTAGCCTTACTGTATGTTGTGATATCTCCTTGATCTTAGGGAGTGGTTTATGTTGACCTGGGACTTATTGTTATTGTTATTGTTACTGTCTTGAATCCCGTCTGGAAGTTGCGGCACGTGGCAGGTCCAGACCACAGCAGGATGAAAAAAATGTAGCGGTGCGTGTCGGTCAGGTCACACAAGATGACGTTGTAGCCTAGCTTCTTAAAAGTCAATATTATGTCAGTCCAACTCTGTTCGGGTTACCGGACCTTTCCAGGTCCCGTTTATAAATTTGGAAAATTGCCGGACCGGGTTTTGATTTGCGATTTTGTACTGTTGTGGCGCATTGGCCGCACCCAGACTTTTTGATATTTTCTCTTCCAAAAATACTGCGGCCTTTACGCCGGCAAATACGGTATGCAAAAATAGCTCGTGATCGCGTTATCTCAAGAACCGATTGATGGAGTAGCGCCAAACTTGGGTCATGTATGTATCTTGCAGAGCCAATGAACTGATTAGATTTTGGGGTCAAAGGTCAAAGGTCATGGGGCTCATTATGTATGCAAAAATAGCTTGTGAACGCATTGTCACTACTGACGGATGGATTACTATCAAACTCGGGACATGTATGCATGTTGCAGAGCCAATCAACTGATTAGATTTTAGGGTCATGAGGTCATAGTTAAAAGGGTCATACATGTATATGAAAAATAGCTTTTAATCAAGATATTTTGAGAACCTGTTAATGGATTACAATCGAACTTGAATTTTAAAATTGCTTCTGTTTTGGTCTGTAAAATTGTTCTATGGCGGAGGCATCATTTTCGACTGTGTGTACTCGAACATCCATCTAGTTTTGAAGTGCAACATTGTTTCTATCTTCTATAATCTTTTTCACAGATAATGAGAATCCAGTCATCAGTGGATGCCCAAGTGATCAGAATGTCACCACTGACATTGGTAATGCTACAGCTGTAGTAACCTGGATGTCACCTACAGCAACAGATAACTCTGGTAACCAGACACTGACATCCACTGCCAATCCTGGAGATTACTTTCTTATTGGAAACAACACAGTGACCTACACATCAACAGATTCTGCTGGAAATACAGAAACATGTACCTTTTATGTGGTTGTGATAGGTAAGTAATCAATATTTTCTTTGTTGATATTAAATTATAAAGACAGTATGGTTTAAATGTGTTTGCGGAGTCAGGGAAAACTGTGTACCGGGTACTATGTTTTGTCATTTCTGTCTCAATTTTTTGTTTGTTCTTTGTTTCTTGTTACTTTTTCAAGTGTTAGGTTCCACTTAAGTATATATGTCACAAACAGAAACACAAACAAGACAAAACTATTAAAGTAAGCAAGAAAAAGAAATGTATACATTTTTTTTTTACAGACAGAGAAAGTGCAATGATCAGTGGATGCCCAAGTGATCAGAATGTCACCACAGACATTGGTAATGCTACAGCTGTAGTAACCTGGACAACACCTATAGCAACAGATAACTCTGGTAACCAAACACTGACATCCTATAACAATCCTGGAGATTATTTCCCTATTGGAAACAACACAGTAACCTACCAGGCAACCGATGATGCAGGAAATACAGAAACATGCACCTTCTTTGTAGTTGTATCTGGTAAGCGTTTGTGTTATGCTTTATTCTTTGACAAATACTTTTGCATTATCAAGTGAGAGCTGGAACCAGTTTTAAGAAATGCGTCCCCTATGAAAAACAGCTGTGCTGACTAGGGTGTTCCGCCCATTTGTGGAAATAAATAAATGAAAAAATAAAAAGAATATTGTTCATATCTTCTATAATCTTTTTCACAGATGATGAGAATCCAGTCATCAGTGGATGCCCAAGTGATCAGAATGTCACCACTGACATTGGTAATGCTACAGCTGTAGTAACCTGGACACCACCTACAGCAACAGATAACTCTGGTAACCAGACGCTGACATCCACTGCCAATCCTGGAGATTACTTTCCTATCGGAAACAACACAGTGACCTACACGTCAACAGATTCTGCTGGAAATACAGAAACATGTACCGTTTATGTGGTTGTGATAGGTAAGGTAAATGTGTTTGTGGAGTCAGGGAAAACTGTGTACCGGGTACTATGTTTTGTTTGTTCTTTGTTTCTTGTTACTTTTTCAAGTGTTGGGTTTCACTTAAGTATATATGTCACAAACAGAAACACAAACAAGACAAAACTAAGCAAGAAAAAGAAATGTATACATTTTTTATTACAGACAGAGAAAGTGCAATGATCAGTGGATGCCCAAGTGATCAGAATGTCACCACAGACATTGGTAATGCTACAGCTGTAGTAACCTGGACAACACCTACAGCAACAGATAACTCTGGTAACCAAACACTGACATCCTATTACAATCCTGGAGATTACTTCCCTATTGGAAACAACACAGTAACCTACCACGCAACAGATGATGCAGGAAATACAGAAACATGTACCTTCTTTGTAGTTGTATCTGGTAAGTGCTCATCTTAAGCTTTATCCTCTGAAAAGCAGTTTTGAATTCTCTAATGATAGCTGGAAGCAGATTTTCGAAATTTATCATATCTTATGTGTCATGAGGCACCTGTACTTATTTAATGATAGATGTCAGAGACAACTGCCATCTGAAAAAAATCTATAAGTCCATTGCTTACATCAAGGGATGTAAATTCTCAGGAGAGACTGAGAAGCAATCTCATAGGCAAATTCTGGTCTTTTTATCCCCTCGCCGACGAAGTCGGAGGTGATATACTGTACATGTAGTAACTCTGCCGTCTGACCGTCCTTCCCTTCGATAACTTTAGTAATAGTTGACGGATTTTAATGAAATTTGATATGAAGGTACATGGTATCAAAACACAGCCTACGCTCGATTTCGGAGTATGTAGGTCAAAGGTCAAAGGTCATAGCTCATTAAATATGCAAAGAAAAGCTAATTAGGTTTCCGTTTGATAACTTTAGTAATGTTTGACGGATTTTAATAAAATTTGATATGAGCGTACATGGTATCAAAACACAGCCTAAGTACTATTTCAGAGTACGTAGGTCAAAGTTCAAAGGTCATAGCTCATTAAATATGCAAAAATAGCTAATTATGTATCCGAAAATGTAGTTTCTGCTAGATAACTGTAGTAGTGTTTGACGGATTTTAATAAAATTTGATATGAAGGTACATGGTATCAAAATACAGCCTAAGTTCAATTTTGGAGTATGTAGGTCAAAGGTCAAAGGTCATAGTTCATTAAATATGCCAAAATACCTAATTACGTGTACTGTACATGTATGTACAATGTATCCGAAAATGTGGTTTCCGTTCGATAACTTTAGTAGTGTTTGATGGATTTTAATAAAATTTGATATGAAGGTACATGGTATCAAAATACAGCCTAAGCTCGATTTTTGGAGTATGTAGGTCAAAAGTCAAAGGTCATAGATCATTGAATATGCAAAAATACCTAATTATATACAATGTGTGCGAAAATGTGGTTTTCATTTCCAATTGTTCACCTTTCTTTAATTTTGTCACCTTCTCATATACATGTTTGCTTTAATCTTCTGTAAATCCCTGATTTTATTCACATTCTTTTTTTAAATCCTCATACCAATTACAATAAAGTTTATTTTCAGATCTTCTCATGGGTCATTCCATAATAGTATAGTCTAATGGAGGTAACTTGTTCTGACGTATATAGGCCATTTGGAACCGGCGAGGGGATGCTACGCTTTGCGTTGACTTGTTTTATTTCCGTTTATAGTCGAGAGTTAATTCACGGATTCAAAATTGGGAATACAGAGAGTGTGAATCTGAAAAAGATGAGTGATGCACAATTATTATTTTATACATGTACGTGTATAGAGAATAATTTTAAACTGAGAAGTAGAGTTATTTTTTATGACCGGCACCACAAAAGTACAAGAACATGTCAGTTTTATAGCACAATTTTTGTAATAAGAGTTTAATGAAGGCGTATTTGGGCAGCATGTTTAGTTTTAGTTTGAAGCAATTCTTTAAAGATAAATACTTATGTAATTTCAAGATTTTGTAGCACAAATCAAGCTCAAAGTGGTATTTTGGGGGAGTGTTTTGTTAACCTACCGGTATGTTTATTTCATCTTGAGTTTGTGGTAATAGTTTTCATATCTTTACAACCCTGGTTACTCGTCTCACTTTGACCTGCTATAACAAGGCAAGGAACAGGATATGCTTATTAAATTGGTATGCCAAGTTTTAAAACAATCTAGTTATCCCTTCACTGAAATTTCTCTGAAGTTCTAATCCTCTTGTTGTCATGTTTCTCTATACCATGTGACTCAAAGTGGTTATTGAGAAAACAGACTTTCAATACCTTTTTCACTGAAGTATCATTCTTTTGGGACCAGTTATTCTTCTCCTTTTCCATTTGGTTAGGATCATCCAATTACGATGAGCTACATATCTTGTGAATCTTTTCTTTAATAGGATCAGACCTAAGCTATTAAAAACCATACCAGGGGATACTTGAGTGGTTTGTTGTCTCTGGTCATATGTTAAATGACACTGTGTACATGTCTTTGTCAATGAAATACATTAAATTTTCTTTATCACTCTGCAGATACTGAGGCTCCAACGATCAGTAACTGTCCAAGTTCACTCACCTTTCCAACTGTCAGTGGCCAGTCTATGGGTATTGCCACCTGGGTATTGCCTACAGCATCTGATAACTCAGGCTTAATAGTAACAACGACATCAGATTATAATTCAGGAGATTCTTTTCCCATCAGAAGCACTACAGTGACCTACACATTTACAGACAGATCTGGAAATAATGCATCGTGTAGTTTCAATGTAACAGTAATAGGTTAGTGAAGAATTCAAATTCAAATTCAAATTCGATTCAATTTTATTTCGTCCAACAATATATTACGTGGAAATTCATTGTGGGATTTTACATATTGCGTTTACATTAAAATCCAGGTAAAAAGACATCAAAAGCATGACATTAATATTGAAATAGGAAATAATTACATTAAAAATCGGTGAGAAATTGGAAAAACATAACATGACATCGACATAATGCACAAATGAATATATTTAGTGAAAAGGCCCCAAGATTTTCAACATAACAATGTACACAATACCCGATCCCTGCACCCCCCACCTCCAGGCCGGAGAGACATAGAGAGAGAGAGACAGGGACATAGAGACAGACCGAGAGAGAGACAGTGAGAAATAACGCGAGACAGAGATGGAGAGAGAGGAAGAGGAAGATATATGAGAGAGAAATAAAGAGAGACAGAGAGAGAGACAGAGAACAAAGCGAAAAGAAAGAGAGAATAGTGAGAGAGAAAGAGAGAGAGAGGGAGAGGTGGAAGGGAAGGATCGAGACGGGCAGAGAAGGAATCCCAACCCACAGTTCGGGCAAACCCGAATTCAGAGAAAATTGCACATAGTTTATAATACATATACTGGCTATACTTAAAAAGTGTTGATAGATGTGTGAGCTATTCCAATTGAAAACAGTTACATTCAATAATTTTGCTCTATTTTCTTTGTACATACATCCTGCAGTGGGAACTTATCATTTTAATAATAATAACAAAAAGACAATAATAAGAAGACACAGGAAAAGGACCGACCGACCCGGTAAAAGACATGGATATTGCACATCCTTCATTCATGCATGTTAAAGATCGAGATACACACGACCAGTTTCGCAACGTACATGTATATATCCAAAACCGAATGCACAGGTCCCCGCGAGGCGGCCAGACACGAGTGACTCCACCCACCTGCCAAGAGTGACAGCACCCCGATAGACAGAGCGCGAATTGCACACACTAGCCGCAACCAGGCTAGGCAAACTATAGTGTTTGCCCAGCCTAGCAACAACCAACCGAAACGCAACCACTCCTAACAGGCGACCGGAACCCCATGCATCCAGGCACCCCACGCACTCAACTCGAACACATTACGAAACTGGTCCATTGAAAAGCGGCATCTCCCTGCACATATTGACACAAGTTACATGTTGGTGATAAATATTGTTACATCGGTGTTATCACCGGTGTGTTGGCTCAGTAAGTAGAGCGTCTGCCTCACAACCGGGAGGTCGTGGGTTCAAACCCCGGCCGCGTAATACCAAAAGACGTTAAAAGATGGTAGTCGCTGCTACCTTGTTTGGCGTTCAACAATAAGGGGATAGAGCAATGTCGATCTGGCGCTGCTCAGTGGCTGCCAGGGTCATGATCAATTGGGCACAAAGAATTTCCATTTTCGGTTTAATAAAATTTGGAGTGGACTATAAAAGATTATTATTATTATTATTATTATTATTACATGCAATTTGTTTGTTTACTCTTACTCTTATATGTCTACGAACCTAGCAACATAGCACATGTCAACAAGTATGGCAGGTCAGAGTTAAATTGCATTTTAAAGCCCAGCTCTTTAGACATAATAATTCTAAGGTCACAATTTCAGGTGAACTATATTAATTGATCTGATGGCAAATGGAATGAATGAATTCAAATAACGATTAGTCCTGCATTTTGCAGACTGAAGTCGTTTGCCTGATCTCATCCAGCAGAAACATGGATGAAGGGGGTGTAGTTGAGTCTGATCGTCACAGTTGTAGGAATCATACACATAACTAAATTTATTATACTGGAGTGTTGGAGGAGTGTTTTTTCATGTTTTGTAAAAATGTGTTCAAGAATATTTGTAACGTCATTTGTCACACAACGCCATGTGACCATGCAATTATTTATTACTATGCAAAAAAAAGTTTCTATCTAAGAGTGATGGTCGACAGGGCTGAAATTCTTGTTAGCGTATCTGGTGCATTCAAATCTTGGACCCCAATGAAAGCATATTTTATAGAATGGCTGAGACTTGAAATACACACACTGGGATGCACATTATTTGGCCACTCTTCTTTTCTTGTTCAAAAAAGCAAATATGGGCCTAAATGTTTGATTCACAGCTCCTGGCTATGGTTAGTAGCCCTTGGCATATTCAATATAGTAGACCTATGTTTGTAAAGAAGCCACAATGAGCTATACAAAAAAACTTAGCAAAGTCTCATTCATCTCCCTATTATGACTTAACCTGCATGCAGTGCATTTCACAAACACACTAACAAATATTCATTGTTTGTACACTAACTTCTTCCTAGTGTGACATTTGATGATGATACAAATCTGTTGAAATCCATATTTCAGGTAATGCATCAGTAATACTTAATGGAACATTGACGATCAATGGTACATTCTCTTCTGACCTGAATGACTCAACTACAGCACTGTACCAGAGTACAGTTAGTGGCCTTATTAGTGGTGTAAGTTGAACATGTGACTTTTCCTCACTTCTAGTAGAATTAAAGATGTATGAATGAACAAACAGACAAGTTCAAGTTCACTTTATTCAATACTTTCTGACTAATCTCACATGTCTACATGCAGGAACTTAGCTAATAATAGCAAACCGTTCTTGTATAGCGCATACAACAGTAACATATTACACCCCTATACGCTTCCACAGAAGTTTAGATGTTATTACCTTGGCTTTAGCTCTGGCAGCCGTAATCATTGTACAGTGGTGTTTAAGTAATAAATCCTGCCAGGTACCCATTTAAAACTTTTTTGGAGAGTGGCAAATGCGGATTAATGTAATGCCAAAAGATGTCAATGCTGGGCTGGGATTCGAGCCCTCAACCCTTGGATTGAGAGTCAAGTGAATGAACCACGGCACCTCCACAAGCATGCCAGGTCAGGAGGCTATTGGGATGAAGTAAATAATTTGCAAATGATCTGTACAACATTTAGTAATATGCACTATTTTAAATCTGGATTTACACGTCAGTTTAGTTTTAGGATAAATGTGCATTGTTTACTGCTTTTGTGATTGTATGTCTCTTTATCTGTTTTTCTTTACCTGACAGTTTGATAATATCTTTGAGCCACTAGGATCTCAGTATTTAGGAGTACTTGTGACTGGTTTCAGGTAAGAGCATATTTTGCAATACTCTTTGAAAACGGGCTAAACGAAAGGAGAGTACCTCCATTACATAGGTGGGCACATAAAATATCCATTTGTTCTCAATATAACTTGGGCAAAGCAGGGAGGTGGGAGTTACAAGGAGTGGAAACTCGAAGCTGTCCCTTTGAACCCATGCCTCATGCCGACACAACGCAGTGTTTTTTTAGATTATCAAATTACTGCCGCGCGAGCGCACCAGCAGCACTCGTAAATCGAGCATCGCTGATGAGTGACAGCGCTAACCCGGAAGTCAGGTCGAGTGTAGCGTAGTGCAAACATATGCAGGGCCAGGGCCTAGGAGGTGGGAGTTACAAATAACCAGCAAGCTGGTACTTTGAAGAGTCCAACTCCGACTCCAAGTTCCACCTTGTTGTTATTACTACCATCATCATTACAGCATTTTCATTACTGTTGTTGTTTTCTAGAGACTAATTGACCGACTGTATAATATATATTATTTGATTTTTGTATTTTTTCTTGTCAAGTAAACTCTAGGTCAAGACTAGACCGAAGATTTATGTCTCTTTCGTTCGTTAGCCTCTGATTTGGGTAGGGTCGGCTCCTCTCTTAAGAGACAGAAGCCGACCATAGCGACTGCATTGTAATTAACTACTGCTCGCGTCCGAGCAGTAAACTTATGCCCAAAATACTACATTTTACCTTACCAGATTGACTGTATGATGCGTTTAAGAGTCTTTTTCCGATTTTCATCGCCGAAAATGAGCTCCGTGCTGAAATTCTTGCAGCCGTATTTTAAACTGTTACTGTCAATGGATGACGTCATCTTCCTTCCATCGCAGTAAGCAAGAATTTCAACACGGAGCTCATTTTCAGCGATGAAAATCCGGAAAAAGACCCTTAAACGCATCATACAGTCAATCTGGTAAGTGGAACCGATGTAGTTTAGCCTAGGCCTAATTTACAATAATAAATGCATCGGATATGCATTGGGTAAAATGTAGTATTTTGGGAATAAGTTTACTGCTCGGACGCGAGCAGTAGTTTGCCTAAGCAGTAGTCTGTCTCTAAAGAGAGGAGCCGACCCAACCCAAATCAGAGGCTAACGAACGAAAGAGACAGAAATCTTCGGTCTAGGTCAAGACAAGTTATTTACTCATTATACCTCCCGAATCAATAGGCACTCTCTGTGTTCCTGTAAATAACACTTTATCGATCGATATGCACGAGAATATCTTTACTTCCGGGTAGAAACCCGAGAATCTTTGGATTTTTCGAAATTTGTGTGAATTAAAAAAAATCACGAAAAAGAAAACACGCAGGAACACATGCATGGGACTAAAACCAGTTGCAAGATTGAAGTCTGTTCTTTTCGATCGAAAATGAATCAATGTGCACTTTTTGTCGGAAGTTATAGGCATTCCATATCTCATATTTATGTATAAATTTCATAAAATAATCGTACTCCCATCGTATTATCGTTATTTCTTGACCGATTTCGCTGAAACAAAGACTCGAATACTGCTGGAAGAATACTTTTGTTTAGAACCGTAATGCGCACGTGTAGAGTTAACCAGCGACCACTGCGCAGCCATAAAGCGTTGATATAGCTTTTCGTACGTCTTTGCCTAAAAGGGCGATGAGCTGGGGAGGTGGGAGAACGCTTAAAAGTCGGCACGGCGCATGGAACCTCAAAGTGAGCAGAATGACCTCGGTCTCGCATTTGTTTACAAGTCAGCGCTGGAAAAGGGCTTACTCTTACGTAACCTTGCATAACCATTAGCTCGGTGGCTTTGAAATCGCTGTGTGTGACAGATTGATCATTGCTATTTCCAGCCATTGGATTAGTTCTAATCCAACGAAAAATACCCTAGGGTATCGTCAATTCGAGTTTCCACTCCTTGTAACTCCCACCTCCCTGGGCAAAGGCACAAAGAAATCAGGTTCCTGGGGGGAAAAAATTGAAATTTAGGATATTAACACCATACACTTCAATTGGTGAATTGGGAGCCTATGACATTTCAGCCTTGTGACAGAGTTGCCAATTTGTCTCAATGAGGTCTTCATATCATTAAAACGTTCATAACTTTTGTTTTATTCCTCGTCTGATTTTCTTTAAAACTTTTTGTATAAGTTTCTTCGATTTTTGTGCATTTTTTTGAGCAAATTATTTGGTGACGACAGTTTTCCTTTATATACAGATTGGCAGTGGCATCTTGAATATATTGCATTGCAGGATTTACAGTCAACCTGAATATATACAATGTATACTGTTATTCATTTACTTTTGTTCATGTTTGTACATTTTCCAGGAACGGAAGCATCATTGTAAGATTTACAGTCAACCTGAATAGTTTGATAGAGAGTAACGGTCCCAATCCTTTGCTTGCTACTGAACAAGTGATCAGTGAATTCATCAGTAACGGAGTGGAGAATGGGGCATTTGGAGAATTGCAAGTTATCCTGATATCTGTGACTATATATATCTATCAAGGTATTACATGTAACTGACTGTATTACTACAGACTTATAAGTTATAAATAAATCAATTCAGTGGGATACTTATAAATTTTCAAGGAAAATAAAATTATGTAGATGGACAGCTACAATCCATCGGTCTGTAATTCTGAAAATGGAGTGTGTATGAACTCAGTCGGCTCTTACAACTGCTCATGTACCTGTAACTCTGCATATGAATTAAGCAATGATGGCATTACTTACAAATTTATGTATGTAATGTCAAATTAGTGTCATCTAGCTGTTACTGTTAGTGACATGTTTAAAAATCTTTTGATCCAGAATGCTCTGAATTACAAGTCGAACATGATCATTCATAATTCATAAAGTCCAAAAGACACTAGAAAATTTAAATCCACTTCTGTTACAGCATAGTACTGCCATTTATAATAATGATTTAATCGGAAAAAGACATGCTGCATTTAAAGATAAATTAAGTTAAGTTCTGGTCATGCGATTGCATTGTGAAAGAAACGGTGTGGATCATCGATCAGAAAAAGTTGATCATGTAGCATTTAAGTAATGGTGTGTATATACTGCAAGGTTCTGGAGTCATCAAAATGATACAAAATTTGGCCCAGCCTTGGGAAAGTAACAAGCACTGTACACAGAAAGATGTATATGGGACTACACAAACATGCATGTTGCATAAAAATCGGGCCTCATTTTTAAACTGTTACTTGTCATATTTAGAATATGGAGGTATTTGAAGAGCCATGCTTTTCAGGGAACATTTTTTCTCTGATGTTCTTCCACACTTGCTAAAGAACGATGATAACGCTCACAAATTATTTTTCACCTCTCCCCAGAACTCAATTCCTTCTCTTATAACTTTCTAAATTAGCAATGGAGAGAAAAATGTCTACAATCTTTTTTCGTGTAGAAATTGGCAATTTCTTGTTGATTTTTAGTAGTTTTCATTCAAACACTTTCATTTAACATCCATTTTTACTTCTTTATTCTATGAAAGAGTGGAGATACAATTAATTGTTACAAATTTAAGAGGAAAAGCTGATTCAGCTAGAACTTTAGAAAACTCTTGACTGCTATGGGTGAAAAAATTGTTTACTCTCCTAGATACTGACGAATGCACTGTGGATCCATCGGTCTGCGATTCTGAAAATGGAGTGTGTATGAACACTGTCGGCTCTTACAACTGTTCATGTACCTCTGGATATGAATTAAGCAATGATGGCATTACTTGCAATGGTATGGATGTAATGTCAAATAAGTGTCATCTTTAGTGACATCTTTAAAAATCTTTTGATCCAGAATGCTCTGAATTACAAGTTGTAAATGATCATCAAGTCAAAAAGACTTTAGAAAATTCAAATCCCCTTCTGTTACAGACAGTACACTGTGCCATTAGTAATAACGACCTAATTGAAAATGATCATTTATTAAACTCTCTCATTCTTAGACTAGCAATGTAAAGTGACATTTATAATCACTATTTACGTGTACAAATTGGCAATTTTTTGTTGATTTTAGGTAGTTTTCAGTCAAACTTTCATTGAACATCCATTTTTGTCTCGCCTGCGTAGCAAAAAGCGAGACGTGGGCGCCGCTTTTCCAGTGGCGGCGGCGGCGGCGGCGACGGCGTCAACATCAAAAACTTAACCAAGGTTAAGTTTTTGAATTTTTAATATAATTTTGAGAGTATAAGTTCTTATTCAATGAAACTTGGACTAAAGGGTTATCAAGTATCCCCAATCATGTGCGGAGAATTTCAGGTCACAAAGTCAAGGTCAAAGGTCATTTCAGGTCAACAAACTTAGACTATGTTGTGGCATCATCATTAAGTTAAGTTTTTGAATTTTAAATATAATTTTGAGAGTATAAGTTCTTATTCAATGAAACTTGGACTAAAGGGTTATCAAGTATCCCCAATCATGTGATTAGTCTTTTAGGTGACAAAGTCAAGATCAAATGTCATTTCAGGTATGCAAACTCCGACTTTGTTGTGGCATCAACATCAAGATTTTGAATTTTTAGCATAATCTCAAAAGTGTGTGTTCAAATTCCATGAAACTTGTACCCAAGGGTTATCAAGTATCACAAATCACATGACACAAATTCCAAGTCACAAAGTCAAGGTCAAAGGTAATTTTAGGTCAGTAGACTTGGGTTATGTTTTCACAACTTAATATGAGAGTTAATGAATACATTTTTATTATTCATATTTCATTCAAGTTATCAATCTTGGTACAAATAATAGTCAATAATTCTTCTGTTTCTTAGTCAATATTCACTTTAAAATGCTGATTATATTCAGAGGATTTCATTTTGGGGGACTGCTAATGGGTGACCCTGCCTATGAATAATGTCCCAACCTCAATTTTTCATAATGTCGAATTGCGTAATGCAGGCGAGACCGCCGAGAGCGTTTCCCTTGTTACTCATTACTCTATGATTAAAAGAGTGGAGATACAATTAACTTGCCAATTTGAGGAGGAAAAGCTGATTCATCTAGACCTTCACAAAACTCTTGACTGCTATGGGTGAAAACATGTTTACTCTTTCTAGATACTGACGAATGCTCTGTGAATCCATCGGTCTGCGATTCTGAAAATGGAGTGTGTATGAACACTGTCGGCTCTTACAACTGTTCATGTACCTCTGGATATGAATTAAGCAATGATGGCATTACTTGCAATGGTAAGGATGTAATGTCAAATTAGTGTCATCTTTAAGGGACATCTTTTAAAATCTTTTGATCCAGAATCCTCTGAATTACAAGTTGTAAATGATCATCAAGTCAAAAAGACTTTAGAAAATTCAAATCCACTTCTGTTACAGACAGTATACTGTGCCATTAATAATAACGATCTAATTGAAAATGATCATTTAACTCTCTTATTCTTAGACTAGCAATGTAAAGTGAAATTTACAATCACTATTTATGTGTACAAATTGGCAATTTTTTGTTGATTTTTCGTAGTTTTAAGTCGTACTGTCATTGAACATCCATTTTTACTCATTACTCTATGATTAAAAGAGTGGATATACAATTAACTTGCCAATTTGAGGAGGAAAAGCTGATTCATCTAGACCTTCACAAAACTCTTGACTGTTATTAATGAAAACATGTTTACTCTTTCTAGATACTGACGAATGCTCTGTGGATCCATCGGTCTGCGATTCTGAAAATGGAGTTTGTATGAACACTGTTGGCTCTTACAACTGTTCATGTACCTCTGGATATGAATTAAGCAATGATAACATCACCTGCAATGGTAAGGATGTAATGTCAAATTAGTGTCATCTTTTAGGGACATCTTTAAAATTCTTTTGATCCAGAATGCTCTGAATTACAAGTTGTACGTGATCATCAAGTCAAAAAGACTTTAGAAAATTCCAATCCACTTCTGTTACAGACAGTACACTGTGCCATTAATAATAACGACCTAATTGAAAATGATCATTTAACTCTCTTATTCTTAGACTAGCAATGTTAAGTGACATTTATAATCACTATTTACGTGTACAAATTGGCAATTTTTTTGTTGATTTTTCGTAGTTATCAGTCCAACTTTCATTGAACATCCATTTTTATGCCTCCGCTACAACGTAGCCGGAGGCATTATGTTTTCTGGTTGTCCGTACGTACGTACGTCCCGTTCTCGTGATCGCGTTATCTCAAGAACCAATTGATGGATTACCGCCAAACTCGGGTCATGTATGTATCTTGCAGAGCTAATGAAGTGATTAGATTTTGGGGTCACGAGGTCCAAGGTCAAAGGTCACAAGGCTCATTATGTATGCAAAAATAGCTCGTGATCGCGTTATCTCAAGAACCGATTGATGGATTACCGCCAAACTTGGGTCATGTATGTATCTTGCAGAGCTAATGAACTGATTAGATTTTGGGGTCACGAGGTCAAAGGTCAAAGGTCACAGGGCTCATTATGTATGCAAAAATAGCTTGTGATCGTGTTATCTCAAGAACCGATTGATGGATTACCGCCAAACTTGGGTCATGTATGTATCTTGCAGAGCTAATGAACTGATTAGATTTTGGGGTCACGAGGTCGAAGGTCAAAGGTCACAGGGCTCATTATGTATGCAAAAATAGCTTGTGATCGTGTTATCTCAAGAACCGATTGATGGATTACCGCCAAACTTGGGTCATGTATGTATCTTGCAGAGCCAATGAACTGATTAGATTTGGGGTCACGAGGTCAAAGGTCACAGGGCTCATTATGTATCCTAAAATAGCTCGTGATCGCGTTATCATTAGAACCAACAGATGGATTACAATCAAACTTGAATTTTAAAAATTGCTTCCATTTTGGTTTGTAAAATTGCTCTATGGCGGAGGCATCATCGACTGCGCGCAGTTGAAGTTCCATCTAGTTACTCATTACTCTATGATTAAAAGAGTGGAGATACAATTAACTTCATCTTTAGTGACATCTTGAAAATCTTTTGATCTAGAATGCTCTGAAATACAAGTTGTAAATGATCATCAAGTCAAAAAGACTTTAGAAAATTCAAATCCACTTCTGTTACAGTCAGTACACTGTACCATTAATAATAACAACCTAATTGAAAATAATCATTTAACTCTCTTATTCTTAGACTAGCAATGTAAAGTGAAATTTACAATCACTATTTATGTGTACAAATTGGCAATTTTTTGTTGATTTTTCATAGTTTTCAGTCGAACTGTCATTGAACATCCATTTTTACTCATTACTCTATGATTAAAAGAGTGGATATACAATTAACTTGCCAATTTGAGGAGGAAAAGCTGATTCATCTAGACCTTCAGAAAACTCTTGACTGCTATGGGTGAAAACATGTTTACTCTTTCTAGATACTGACGAATGCTCTGTGAATCCATCGGTCTGCGATTCTGAAAATGGAGTGTGTATGAACACTGTCGGCTCTTACAACTGTTCATGTACCTCTGGATATGAATTAAGCAATGATAACATCACTTGCAATGGTAAGGATGTAATGTCAAATTAGTGTCATCTTTTAGGGATATCTTTAAAAATCTTTTGATCCAGAATGCTCTGAATTACAAGTTGTATATGATCATCAAGTCAAAAAGACATTAGAAAATTCAAATCCACTTCTGTTACAGTCAGTACACTGTACCATTAATAATAACAACCTAATTGAAAATGATCATTTAACTCTCTTATTCTTAGACTAGCAATGTAAAGTGAAATTTATAATCACTATTTATGTGTACAAATTGGCAATTTTTTGTTGATTTTTCGTAGTTATCAGTCCAACTTTCATTGAACATCCATTTTTACTCATTACTCTATGATTAAAAGAGTGGAGATACAATTAACTTGCCAATTTGAGGAGGAAAAGCTGATTCATCTAGACCTTCTGAAAACTCTTGATTGCTATGGGTGAAAACATGTTTACTCTTCCTAGATACTGACGAATGCTCTGTGGATCCATCGGTCTGTGATTCTGAAAATGGAGTGTGTATGAACACTGTCGGCTCTTACAACTGTTCATGTGACTCTGGATATGAATTAAGTAATGATGGCATTACTTGCAATGGTAAGGATGTAATGTCAAATTAGTGTCATCTTTAGGATATCTTCAAAAATCTTTTGATCCAGAATGCTCTGAATTACAAGTTGTATATGATCATCAAGTCAAAAAGACATTAGAAAATTCAAATCCACTTCTGTTACAGTCAGTACACTGTACCATTAATAATAACAACCTAATTGAAAATGATCATTTAACTCTCTTATTCTTAGACTAGCAATGTAAAGTGAAATTTATAATCACTATTTATGTGTACAAATTGGCAATTTTTGTTGATTTTTCGTAGTTATCAGTCCAACTTTCATTGAACATCCATTTTTACTCATTACTCTATGATTAAAAGAGTGGAGATACAATTAACTTGCCAATTTGAGGAGGAAAAGCTGATTCATCTAGACCTTCTGAAAACTCTTGATTGCTATGGGTGAAAACATGTTTACTCTTCCTAGATACTGACGAATGCTCTGTGGATCCATCGGTCTGTGATTCTGAAAATGGAGTGTGTATGAACACTGTCGGCTCTTACAACTGTTCATGTGACTCTGGATATGAATTAAGTAATGATGGCATTACTTGCAATGGTAAGGATGTAATGTCAAATTAGTGTCATCTTTTAGGGATATCTTCAAAATCTTTTGATCCAGAATGCTCTGAATTACAAGTTGTATATGATCATCAAGTCAAAAGACATTAGAAAATTCAAATCCACTTCTGTTACAGTCAGTACACTGTACCATTAATAATAACAACCTAATTGAAAATGATCATTTAACTCTCTTATTCTTAGACTAGCAATGTAAAGTGAAATTTATAATCACTATTTATGTGTACAAATTGGCAATTTTTGTTGATTTTTCGTAGTTATCAGTCCAACTTTCATTGAACATCCATTTTTACTCATTACTCTATGATTAAAAGAGTGGAGATACAATTAACTTGCCAATTTGAGGAGGAAAAGCTGATTCATCTAGACCTTCTGAAAACTCTTGATTGCTATGGGTGAAAACATGTTTACTCTTCCTAGATACTGACGAATGCTCTGTGGATCCATCGGTCTGTGATTCTGAAAATGGAGTGTGTATGAACACTGTCGGCTCTTACAACTGTTCATGTGACTCTGGATATGAATTAAGTAATGATGGCATTACTTGCAATGGTAAGGATGTAATGTCAAATTAGTGTCATCTTTTAGGATATCTTCAAAATCTTTTGATCCAGAATGCTCTGAATTACAAGTTGTATATGATCATCAAGTCAAAAGACATTAGAAAATTCAAATCCACTTCTGTTACAGTCAGTACACTGTACCATTAATAATAACAACCTAATTGAAAATGATCATTTAACTCTCTTATTCTTAGACTAGCAATGTAAAGTGAAATTTATAATCACTATTTATGTGTACAAATTGGCAATTTTTGTTGATTTTTCGTAGTTATCAGTCCAACTTTCATTGAACATCCATTTTTACTCATTACTCTATGATTAAAAGAGTGGAGATACAATTAACTTGCCAATTTGAGGAGGAAAAGCTGATTCATCTAGACCTTCTGAAAACTCTTGATTGCTATGGGTGAAAACATGTTTACTCTTCCTAGATACTGACGAATGCTCTGTGGATCCATCGGTCTGTGATTCTGAAAATGGAGTGTGTATGAACACTGTCGGCTCTTACAACTGTTCATGTGACTCTGGATATGAATTAAGTAATGATGGCATTACTTGCAATGGTAAGGATGTAATGTCAAATTAGTGTCATCTTTAGGGACATCTTCAAAATCTTTTGATCCAGAATGCTCTGAATTACAAGTTGTATATGATCATCAAGTCAAAAGACATTAGAAAATTCAAATCCACTTCTGTTACAGTCAGTACACTGTACCATTAATAATAACAACCTAATTGAAAATGATCATTTAACTCTCTTATTCTTAGACTAGCAATGTAAAGTGAAATTTATAATCACTATTTATGTGTACAAATTGGCAATTTTTTGTTGATTTTTCGTAGTTATCAGTCCAACTTTCATTGAACATCCATTTTTACTCATTACTCTATGATTAAAAGAGTGGAGATACAATTAACTTGCCAATTTGAGGAGGAAAAGCTGATTCATCTAGACCTTCTGAAAACTCTTGATTGCTATGGGTGAAAACATGTTTACTCTTCCTAGATACTGACGAATGCTCTGTGGATCCATCGGTCTGTGATTCTGAAAATGGAGTGTGTATGAACACTGTCGGCTCTTACAACTGTTCATGTGACTCTGGATATGAATTAAGTAATGATGGCATTACTTGCAATGGTAAGGATGTAATGTCAAATTAGTGTCATCTTTTAAGGATATCTTCAAAATCTTTTGATCCAGAATGCTCTGAATTACAAGTTGTATATGATCATCAAGTCAAAAGACATTAGAAAATTCAAATCCACTTCTGTTACAGTCAGTACACTGTACCATTAATAATAACAACCTAATTGAAAATGATCATTTAACTCTCTTATTCTTAGACTAGCAATGTAAAGTGAAATTTATAATCACTATTTATGTGTACAAATTGGCAATTTTTTGTTGATTTTTCGTAGTTATCAGTCCAACTTTCATTGAACATCCATTTTTACTCATTACTCTATGATTAAAAGAGTGGAGATACAATTAACTTGCCAATTTGAGGAGGAAAAGCTGATTCATCTAGACCTTCTGAAAACTCTTGATTGCTATGGGTGAAAACATGTTTACTCTTCCTAGATACTGACGAATGCTCTGTGGATCCATCGGTCTGTGATTCTGAAAATGGAGTGTGTATGAACACTGTCGGCTCTTACAACTGTTCATGTGACTCTGGATATGAATTAAGTAATGATGGCATTACTTGCAATGGTAAGGATGTAATGTCAAATTAGTGTCATCTTTTAAGGATATCTTCAAAAATCTTTTGATCCAGAATGCTCTGAATTACAAGTTGTATATGATCATCAAGTCAAAAGACATTAGAAAATTCAAATCCACTTCTGTTACAGTCAGTACACTGTACCATTAATAATAACAACCTAATTGAAAATGATCATTTAACTCTCTTATTCTTAGACTAGCAATGTAAAGTGAAATTTATAATCACTATTTATGTGTACAAATTGGCAATTTTTTGTTGATTTTTCGTAGTTATCAGTCCAACTTTCATTGAACATCCATTTTTACTCATTACTCTATGATTAAAAGAGTGGAGATACAATTAACTTCATCTTTAGTGACATCTTGAAAATCTTTTGATCTAGAATGCTCTGAATTACAAGTTATAAATGATCATCATGTCAAAAAGACATTAGAAAATTCAAATCCACTTCTGTTACAGTCAGTACACTGTACCATTAATAATAACGACCTAATTGAAAATAATCATTTAACTCTCTTATTCTTAGACTAGCAATGTAAAGTGACATTTATAATCACTATTTACGTGTACAAATTGGCAATTTTTGTTGATTTTTCGTCGTTTTCAGTCGAACTTTCATTGAACATCCATTTTTACTCATTACTCTATGATTAAAAGAGTGGAGATACAAATAATTAACTTGCCAATTTGAGGAGGAAAAGCTGATTCATCTAGACCTTCTGAAAACTCTTGATTGCTATGGGTGAAAACATGTTTACTCTTCCTAGATACTGACGAATGCTCTGTGGATCCATCGGTCTGTGATTCTGAAAATGGAGTGTGTATGAACACTGTCGGCTCTTACAACTGTTCATGTGACTCTGGATATGAATTAAGTAATGATGGCATTACTTGCAATGGTAAGGATGTAATGTCAAATTAGTGTCATCTTTTAAGGATATCTTCAAAAATCTTTTGATCCAGAATGCTCTGAATTACAAGTTGTATATGATCATCAAGTCAAAAGACATTAGAAAATTCAAATCCACTTCTGTTACAGTCAGTACACTGTACCATTAATAATAACAACCTAATTGAAAATGATCATTTAACTCTCTTATTCTTAGACTAGCAATGTAAAGTGAAATTTATAATCACTATTTATGTGTACAAATTGGCAATTTTTTGTTGATTTTTCGTAGTTATCAGTCCAACTTTCATTGAACATCCATTTTTACTCATTACTCTATGATTAAAAGAGTGGAGATACAATTAACTTCATCTTTAGTGACATCTTGAAAATCTTTTGATCTAGAATGCTCTGAATTACAAGTTATAAATGATCATCATGTCAAAAGACATTAGAAAATTCAAATCCACTTCTGTTACAGTCAGTACACTGTACCATTAATAATAACGACCTAATTGAAAATAATCATTTAACTCTCTTATTCTTAGACTAGCAATGTAAAGTGACATTTATAATCACTATTTACGTGTAAAAATTGGCAATTTTTTGTTGATTTTTCGTTGTTTTCAGTCGAACTTTCATTGAACATCCATTTTTACTCATTACTCTATGATTAAAAGAGTGGAGATACAAATAATTAACTTGCCAATTTGAGGAGGAAAAGCTGATTCATCTACACCTTCAGAAAACTCTTGATTGCTATGGGTGAAAACATGTTTACTCTTCCTAGATACTGACGAATGCTCTGTGGATCCATCGGTCTGTGATTCTGAAAATGGAGTGTGTATGAACACTGTCGGCTCTTACAACTGTTCATGTGACTCTGGATATGAATTAAGTAATGATGGCATTACTTGCAATGGTAAGGATGTAATGTCAAATTAGTGTCATCTTTTAGGGATATCTTCAAAAATCTTTTGATCCAGAATGCTCTGAATTACAAGTTGTATATGATCATCAAGTCAAAAGACATTAGAAAATTCAAATCCACTTCTGTTACAGTCAGTACACTGTACCATTAATAATAACAACCTAATTGAAAATGATCATTTAACTCTCTTATTCTTAGACTAGCAATGTAAAGTGAAATTTATAATCACTATTTATGTGTACAAATTGGCAATTTTTGTTGATTTTTCGTAGTTATCAGTCCAACTTTCATTGAACATCCATTTTTACTCATTACTCTATGATTAAAAGAGTGGAGATACAATTAACTTGCCAATTTGAGGAGGAAAAGCTGATTCATCTAGACCTTCTGAAAACTCTTGATTGCTATGGGTGAAAACATGTTTACTCTTCCTAGATACTGACGAATGCTCTGTGGATCCATCGGTCTGTGATTCTGAAAATGGAGTGTGTATGAACACTGTCGGCTCTTACAACTGTTCATGTGACTCTGGATATGAATTAAGTAATGATGGCATTACTTGCAATGGTAAGGATGTAATGTCAAATTAGTGTCATCTTTTAGGGATATCTTCAAAAATCTTTTGATCCAGAATGCTCTGAATTACAAGTTGTATATGATCATCAAGTCAAAAAGACATTAGAAAATTCAAATCCACTTCTGTTACAGTCAGTACACTGTACCATTAATAATAACAACCTAATTGAAAATGATCATTTAACTCTCTTATTCTTAGACTAGCAATGTAAAGTGAAATTTATAATCACTATTTATGTGTACAAATTGGCAATTTTTTGTTGATTTTTCGTAGTTATCAGTCCAACTTTCATTGAACATCCATTTTTACTCATTACTCTATGATTAAAAGAGTGGAGATACAATTAACTTCATCTTTAGTGACATCTTGAAAATCTTTTGATCTAGAATGCTCTGAATTACAAGTTGTAAATGATCATCAAGTCAAAAAGACATTAGAAAATTCAAATCCACTTCTGTTACAGTCAGTACACTGTACCATTAATAATAACGACCTAATTGAAAATAATCATTTAACTCTCTTATTCTTAGACTAGCAATGTAAAGTGACATTTATAATCACTATTTACGTGTACAAATTGGCAATTTTTTGTTGATTTTTCGTCGTTTTCAGTCGAACTTTCATTGAACATCCATTTTTACTCATTACTCTATGATTAAAAGAGTGGAGATACAAATAATTAACTTGCCAATTTGAGGAGGAAAAGCTGATTCATCTACACCTTCAGAAAACTCTTGACTGTTATGAATGAAAACATGTTTACTCTTTTTAGATACTGACGAATGCTCTGTGAATCCATCGGTCTGTGATTCTGAAAATGGAATGTGTATGAACTCAGTCGGCTCTTACCACTGTTCATGTAACCCTGGATATGAATTAAGCAATGATAACATCACTTGCAATGGTAAGGATGTAATGTCAAATTAGTGTCCTCTTTTAGGGACATCTTTAACAAAAAATTGATCCAGAATGCTCTAAATTACAAGTTGTACATGATCATCAAGTCAAAAAGACATTGGAAAATTCAAATCCACTTCTGTTACAGACAGTACACCGTGCCATTAAAGGTAATACAAAGTTTTGGGAATATTTCAATTTTTGTGGATCATGGAATTCAAAATTTTCATTATCATTGTGAAGCCTAGTGTTAGAACACTCAACTCTAACAAAATTGGGCTCTAAAACACTTTTGATTTGGAGAAAAAAAATTTTTTTTAAATGGAAAAATTTACCGGTGCTCCTGGTAAATTTGGTATAGCTCCCTCTCAGTTCGAAAATTTACATGTCATCTGAAGAGCATAACACATATATAGCACTATTGTCAAAGTGTAATAATTAACATGTTTTGACACCAAATCATATTACCAGACTAATCAAATATATATAATCATGAAGATAATTTTTTTTAAGTCAAGTTGCCTTAGTGTATGATTTTTATACTGTCTCGTTAATTCAAAAAAAAAAATACTTGTCTGTACACTGTAATCGTAATATATAATTTTATAATCGATCAGGCCGCCATCTTTATGCAATTACTGTACTTAATTCAGTACGTAAATCTATGCATTTCCTGCTCGGTCCTGCCGGAATATTCAGTGTTGTTCTCTTTAACTTATTTTTCCATTTCCATCTCTTAATCGTTTCTGTGTTTTCAAATTGAAATGCATTTGTTATGACTCGGCTATGCTGTTTCGCCAGCTCTGTGAACGAACGGGCCGTGTCTGTATGTTGTGGGAGTGATCGTGCATTGACACGCTGGCATTGATCCCAGGCCCAGTGCAGTGTAGTATAGTATGTGCGTTGGCTTGGCCCGAAGACGCATCCCAGGCTTGCATTTTCTGAGCACATGTATTTTGGGGATGATCTCAAAATACCCCGCAAAGTCGTTGTACAGGGACAGTTTTGGGTAATCATTTATAGACAGAACATAACATTATTTATTTTTTATTTCTTTATTTAAAAAAGAAGAAGATACGTTTAATCATACAAACAAAGATTTAATAATCAATAATTAGGTCGACTTGACATTTTCCCCAACAGTCAATCATGTACTGCACATTCTTATTTTGAGATCATCCCTTATTGAGGAATGTTGTTCTGCCACTGACCTCGGGTAGAGGTCAGAGAGGTCAGTGATTCGTGAATTGCTACACGTGTTTCGGACTAATATCTCCCTTTCCGTATATAATATATACGGCTATAGAAAGAGAGTCTCTCTTTCTGTAGCCGTGGACCTATGTTACTCTCACTTGATATTCTCTCTCTCTCTTTCGCTTCTATATCCTTCTCATCTCCCCTCTCTTTCTCTCTTCGGTATCCCTTCTCCCTTCTCTCCTCTCTCTTCTCTATCCCTTCTCTCCTCTCTTCTCTAGCCCTTCTCATCTCTCTCTCTCTCTCTTCTCTATCCCTTCTCTCTCTCTCTATCTTTATATCTCCAACTTTCTTTCCCTCTCCCTCTCTCTTTATTTCTCTACCACATACCATTCTACTCTTTCTCTATTTCTCTTTCGATGTATATTTCTGTCTCGATCTCTCTCTCTCTCATCGCTTCTCTCTTTAATTTATCACTCATCCCCTTCCTCTTTCTTTCTCTCACTATTTCTCTCTCTTTCTCTCTCTTCTTTCTGTACCCCTTTCACCTTTTCCCTCTCGAATTCTCTCTCTACATGCTTGCACTCTCTCTCTTCTGTATCCCTTTTCTCTCTCACTCTCTCTCCTGAAGTATCCCTTAATTCTCTCTCTCCCTCTCTCTCTATTGATCCCTCACTATCCTGTTACTCTCTCTCCCTCTCTCTCTCTCTCCCTCTCTCTCTCTTTCTCTTTCCCCTCGCGCTCTCTCTCTTTCTCTCTCTCGACCTATCTCTCTCTCAATTATTACTCATTCATCTTTCTTTATCTCCAACTTTCTTTCTCTCTCTTTCTGGAATTGAGATTGGGCCTAAGCCCTAAGTGAATTGGATGCACACAAATACAATAAAAAACTAGAAATGTAATTCGTCATGAGGACGAATTAGGTGGTCTGTTATGTAATCTGAATAACTGATCTTGTAGAAAATTGTCTTAGCTACAACATATCAAAATTTGGAAGAAAATCGATCCATATTTACAGAGATACAATCAATTTTCCATAAATATGCTGACGTCATAATATGCAAATTCGTATTTTGAGTTCCAAGGCCAAAGGGCAAAGGGCAGAGCTGTAGAAAATTAAGGAACATTACAAGACATAATAGAAGGAGAACGAGAACCAGAGGCGGGAGAGGTAGAGGGTGAGAGAGAAGAAAAAGAGAAGGGCAGAGGCAGAGGGAGACAGAGCAAGAGAATAAGAGGGAGGCAAGGCAAGAGGTCGAGGTAGAGGGAGGCAGAGAGAGAGGGAGAGGGTAAAGAGTAGAGAGAGATATATATGCAGAGACAGAGCAAGAGAAGGAGAGGGGCAAAATAAGAGAGGAGAAGGGAAACAGAGCAAGAGAGAGGAGAAAGAGAGAGATGCAATGGAGAACGATGCATTCAATATATCCAGCATAAATAGAATTTAATATAGAGAAAGAGAGAAGTATAGACAAGTAAACAATTCTATGTCCACGGAGAGACGTAAACATGCATATACCTTGGGCTGAATAACTGGAAAAGTAAAAACGTCTGGGAAGGAGACTAGCAAGGTGATTTGATATTGTAGCAGAGTTGGGAGATACACCCTATATTAGGTTTAATACCAGATTTCCCATAGGGTTGTACTCAAACGATTGACATTCTTCTCCCATAGATATAACACGCAAAATTAGGCATTTTATTACATTGTTTGTGATTGTATATGATAATATGTTATAATAGTCGAAGAAGATCATAAAATCAAATCTAAAACGACGGCAAAAAAAAAAAAAAAAGACCCACCAGGAATCGAACTTGGGTCGCCGGAATGGGAGGCAAGTGCTATGACCACTATACCAAAATAATCCACATAGACATTACACGTGAACGGAAAATGGAATTCTCAAATCTCACTTTGCAAGTGAAATATGAGCATGATCCCGGCATCTGATCGAAAAATAAAGGGCACACTTGTGATAGCTTATTGTCTCAGCTACAACATACTCAAAGCTCAGCAAAAACAAAACTAAAACGACGGAGATATTGCTCGCGAAAGACGGAATGTAGAATCCAGTTTTGAGAAAAAGTCATGTCCCATAGAGAATACACGCAAAATGTGAAAAATTGACATGCCTCCTTTAATCGCAAAAATACGCCATGATGCCTTTGTCAAAATGAAAAATCGTGATGACTGCATTTGTAGAGAATTGTCTCAGCTAGAACATATCAAAATTTGGAAGAAAATCGATCAATATTTACAGAGATACAATCAATTTTCCAAAATATGCTGACGTCATAATATGCAAATTGAAATTTTGAGTTCGGAGGCCATTATGATGACGTCATGAGTTAATTGAGGGTCAAATGAGACATGAAATCATATCTCCGACTCATAATCTATCCAAATATGAAAAAAAATTGGGGGTATCCATCCATTCTGAAGAGTTACAATGAGTTTTGTATAGGCATGTTTTTGCCCATATATGCTATGTATTACAAGAGATCGCGCGCACGGACATGTTTCTTGAACGGACGCTCATTCCGTTATTAATGGTCATAAAAGGATAAACATGGTATCAAATTGTTCAGAAAAAATGAGGAATATCATGCCAAAAAAAAGATATGAATTATGTTGCGTTCGCCGTCACGACGAAGCGAAAATTCGCGCGCGTTTTGCGAAATGCTTAGAATTGACTGAAACGTATCCAAAATGAATTTGAGACGATTTGGAGCATTTTGAAATTTTGCGCGCGCGCTAACGCGCGGACATACGCATTTGCGCGCGTTTTTGACCTGAAATTGACCGGACGGATATTGACCTTGATCATGATAAATATGAATGAGAAATGACTTTCCGTTATGAAGATATGATCATGAGTTGAAAGTACCCCAAAAAACACAAAATGGCGCCTGGATGACGTCATGAAGACTTGATGACCTTGAAAATGTTCCTGTCACGTCTCATGACTATGACCTATGACTGTGTCAAAATTGAAAGAAATTGACAAAACCGATCTTGAGTTATCCTCTACACAAAAAAGGGGGGAGAAATAAATAAAAATAAATAAATAAATAAATAAAGAAAGAAAATTCTGACAAAAACAATAGGTGATCTGTCGATACCGACAGACCACCTAATAAAAACAACAACTGCATATTATTGTGAAGCTCGAAATAATCTAACTTTCAAATTTGATAGGCCTATAATTATGCAGCCTGGTGAGTTGAACAATTCACACTATTTTTTTAATGCCATTATGGTATGCCCACTAAACGCATATTGAAAAGCATTTGTTTTGCTGTCCAGACTGATAATCTTCAAGTTGACATTGGACCTTCTTACCCATTTCTCAAACTGAGAGAATGGCACTGTCCACTGTCAAGTGAAAAGATAAAGTAATGTAGATGTATTCAGGGGCGGATCCGCAGCCGGCGGCAAGGGAGGGGGCCTAAAAAGGGGCCCACCGTGCAAAAATTTGAAAATCGTGCCGGTCGATTTTTCGCTCAGTGGGGGTGGGTAGTGAGCACAATTTATTTTTTTGGCACCCGAAAAAAAAGTTTTCCTTCCGGGAAGGGTTATTGTTTTCCACCACCACCCCCTTGGGCGCCAGGGGTAGTGAGCACAATTTTTGGGGGGGGCATCCCTAAAAAAAAATTCCCTACAGGAAGGGTGATTTTTTTTTCCACCGCCACCCCCCACCCCCTTGGGCGCCAGGGGAGGGGGCCCATCTTTTTTTCTTCAAAAAGGGTGTTTTGAACTGTTTTTTTTGCTAGGAGGGGCCCGGGCCCCGGCCCTGGATCCGCCACTGGATGTATTGACATACATTCTTGTTCTTCTTCGCAATATAACGCTGAAATACATCGGAGACAATTTGATAAATCGGAATCCATCATGAATATTCTGATGATTCTCCCTTTTTTGGTTGTGGTTCATGTAAATGAGGATGATAATGTATGGCAAGGATAATAATCACAAAAACGATAGAAGATTTCATTCGCGTGAAAGGGCCGTATTTTTATTGGGGGCATGTAGATGAGGATGATATCACAAGGATAATAATAATCACAAAACGATAGAAGTTCTCATTCGCGTGATAGGACCGTATTTTTGGGTTTGGGACGTTTCGTTAAATTATTAGAGAAAGAAGACGATTCGTTGTACCGTTCTCAACTCTTAATCCTTGTCTGAATTGAGTTTCCCCCTCTCGCGCGAAGCGCGGAAGCATTGACGTTTCATTAAATTATTAGAGAAAGAAGACGATTCCTTGTACCGTTCTCGATTCACTTCCCCCCGGAAGCTTTGACGTTTCATTAAATTAGAGAAAGAAGACGATTCGTTGTACCGTTCTCGACTCTTAATCCTTGTCTGAATTAAATTTCCCCTCCCGCGCGAAGCGCAGAAGCTTTGATGTTTCATTAAATTATTAGAGAAAGGAACGATTCGTTGTACCGTTCTCGACTCTTATTCCTTGTCTGAATTCAGTTTCAACCCCTCCCGCGCGGAAGCTTTGACGTTTCATTAAATTATTAGAGAAAGAAGACGATTCGTTGTACCGTTCTCGATTCACTTCCCCCCGGACAGAGGAGGCGGAGCGTCTTCCAAAGTGGGGGCACCAACAAAAAAGGGCACTTTCTGGAAAAAAGGGCACCTTCAAAGGGAAATCTCAAAGCGAAAAGATACAAGTTTTTAGACATTGGTATATACCCCTATATTGTGATTACATTATCAGGGTGATTTTAATATTTGTTTCTCTTTATACATCATATAAGATATTGGTTAAGCATCATACTTTGCAGATGGATGCTATGGTCTGAAAATTCACTTGCGAGCGAGCAAAGCGAGTGAGGAAAATTGTTAAGATTTGTGAGGTCGCAGCGCGGAAAATTACCGGTACATCTTATAAAGAGGAAAACCCCAATCCTGATGGGATTATAAGCACATTCTCATAACGAAAGACTGAAAAGGCCTTTGATAAGTAACATAATTATAACATCTATAATGCGAGCGAGCTTTGGGGGAAATTGCTCTTAGTCGCTGGAAATTAGGGGCACGTTTAATAATGAGAGGAAAAGGGGACACTTACCAAAAGGGATAAGACACTTATTAGAAAAGAAAAGCAGCACGTGTCAAAGTACAAAGGCTAATTACCAGAAGTGAAAATGGAGCACTTCTTACACCTAAACAAAGAGGCACTTATGAGAATGGGAAATGGGCATTTGTCGACGGAAAAGAGGCACCCATCAGTGTGTGTGTATTGGGTTTTTACAGACGTGTATCAATCAGATATGATTATTTACGTCTGGGGACCGACCTTTAACGTCACCATCCGAAAGACGTGACTCAGTTTCGAACCTGCGTCCTCGGCTGAATCAGTTTGTAACTTCCACTGTTAGCTGGATTACAGGCGCACGCCACAACGCCTAGTCACCCATCAGATTTTGATAGGGGCTTTTATAAGAAGTGAAAAGGGGCATTTATGAAAAAGGGATAGGTTCCTTATTAGAAAGAAAAAGGGGCACGTATCATTGTTAAACTGGTAATTATCAGAGGTGAAAAGGAGCACTTATCGCATCTGAAAAGGGCACTGACCATATATGAAAAGAGGCACTTATGAGAATGAAAAATGGGCACTAATAATAAAGGAAATGTGCATTTGTTGAAAAAGGGGCACCGATCAGATTTTAATAGGTGCATTTATCGGAGGTGAAAGGGGGCTTTTATTAGAAGGGGAAGTGGCTCTTATTAAAAAGAAAAAGAGGCACATGCTAAAATAAACGGGCACTTATCAGAGATGAAAAGAGGTAATCATGAGAAGGGAAGGGGCACTTATAAGAAGGAAAAAGAGCTTTTATTAGGAAGGAAAAGGGGACGTGTCAAAATAAAAGTGGCATTTATTAGAGATGAAAAGAGCACTTATCAGGAGGGAAGGGCACTTGTCAAAGTAAAACGAGTATCTCTCAGAATTGAATAGGGTCATTTACAAGAGATGAAAAGGGCACTTATTATGAGAATGAAAAGGAACTATTTTCATAGGTAAAAGGGGCATTTATGAGAAGGGCTCTTTTTAATGGGGCACTTATAAGGAAAAGGGGCACTTATTAGAAAGGAAAGGGGCACATGTGAAAAGATAGGTGCGTTTATCCGAGTTAAAAGGGGTAGTTATTAAAAGAGGAAGGGGCACTTCTTACAAAGGAAAGGGGCACCTGTCAAAGCAAAGGGGCACCTCTCAGATTTGAATAGGACAGTTATCAGAGGTGAAGAGGGCGCTTATCAAAAGTGAAAAGGGCGCTTCGTACCTGAAAAGGGGCACTTACTAGAGATTAAAAAGGGCACTTTAATATGAGAATATTGCAAAGGAAAATGGGAACTTGTTGAAGGAAAAGGGGTAAGTGTCAAAATAAAAGGGGTACTTATCAGAGGTGGAAAGGGGAAGGGGCACTTTTAAAAATTAATAGGGGCACTTGTCAAAGTAAAAGGGGCACATTTACAAAGTTAAAGGGCATTTTCCTATGTAAAAAGGGGCACTTTTGGGGTTCTTGAAAAAGTGAGAGGGCACTGTGCCTCCCTGCCCCCCCCCCCAGAGCGCCTCCTCTGCCCCTGGAAGCTTTGACGTTTCATTAAATTATTAGAGAAAGAAGACGATCCGTTGTACCGTTCTCGAATCTTAATCCTTGTCTGAATTAAATTTTCACCCTCTAGCGCGAAGCAGGGAAGCTTTGACGTTTCATTAAATTATTAGAGAGAGGAACGATTCGTTGTACCGTTCTCGACTCTTAATCCTGGTCTGAATTCAGTTTCACCCAAGCTTTGACTTTTCATTAAATTATTACAGAAAGAAGACGATCCGTTGTACCGTTCTCGACTCTTAATCCTTGTCTAAATTAAATTTTCCCCCTCTAGCGCGAAGCAGGGAAGCTTTGACGTTTCATTAAATTATTAGAGAAAGAAGACGATTCGTTGTACCGTTCTCGATTCACTCCCAGCAAAGCGCGAAGCTTTGACGTTTCATTAAATTATTAGAGAGAGCGATTCGTTGTACCGTTCTCGACTCTTAATCCTGGTCTGAATTCAGTTTCACCCAAGCTTTGACTTTTCATTAAATTATTACAGAAAGAAGACGATCCGTTGTACCGTTCTCGACTCTTAATCCTTGTCTGAATTAAATTTTCCCTCTCGCGAAGCGGGAAGCTTTGACGTTTCATTAAATTATTAGAGAAAGAAGACGATTCGTTGTACCGTTCTCGATTCAGTTCCCCCGTGCGAAGCGCGGAAGCTTTGATGTTTCATTAAATTATTAGAGAGAGGAACGATTCGTTATACCGTTCTCGACTCTTAATCCTGGTCTGAATTCAGTTTCACCCAAGCTTTGACGTTTCATTAAATTATTAGAGAAAGGAGACGATTCGTTGTACCGTTCTCGACTCCTTTTCCCTTTTTCTTCCTACGGCCTCTTATTTTTTTCTCTTCTCGCTCTCTCTTTTTTTGGCCGGCGTTTTTTTATTTGGGGGGGAGGGGGCGACTGCCCGCTACGCGCCTGAAAGCTCAGGGGTCTTACGCATTCAATTACGGTCAGATGAGCATATTTTGATACCTAATTATTTTGTGACACCTGCAGGTTACTAATTGGCTTGGCCCAGGGGGCGGAACCTCCAGAAGCTCAGGGGTTTGAGGGAATAAATTACGTGGTCAGATGAGCATTCAGGGGCCGGCCGTAGCGCCCCTGATGGGGTCCAGGGGCGGAGCCGCCGGAAGCTCAGGGGTTTTAGGCATTTAATTACGGTCAGATGAGCATACTGTGATAACTTATTTGTGACACATGCAGGTTACTAACAGGCGTGGGGTCCAGGGGGCGGAGCCCCCAGAAGCTCAGGGGCTTTAGGCAAGAAATTACGGTTAGATGAGCATCTAACCGCTGGCCTTAGGGCCCCTGATGGGGCAGAGCCCCCGGAATCTCAAGGGTTTTAGGCATTTAATTACGGTCAGATGAGCATATTGTGATACCTTATTTGTGACACAGGCAGTTTACTAATAGGTGTGGGGTCCAGGGGGCGAAGCACCAAGAAGCTCCGGGGCTTTAGGCAAGAAATTACGGTTAGATGAGCATCTAGGTGCTGGCCTTAGGGCCCCTGATGGGGCAGAGCCCCCGGAATCTCAAGGGTTTTAGGCATTTAATTACGGTCAGATGAGCATATTGTGATACCTTATTTGTGACACAGGCAGTTTACTAATAGGTGTGGGGTCCAGGGGGCGAAGCACCAAGAAGCTCAGGGGTTTCAGGCAATAAATTACGGTCAGATGAGCATGCATATTTTGATATCTCATTTGTGACACTGGCAGGTCGCTATTCTTTCTTTCTATTACTCTTTTTCAAAAAGATGAGGGGTTCGAGCCCACCCTCCCCCCGAGCACCGCCGTTCCGCAGGTCCTGACATGTATGCTTCTAAATACCATATTTGCCGGCGTAAAGGCCGCACCGCGCATAGGCCGCACCCCCAACTTTGACATTTCGTAGAGAGGAAAAAAAAACAGAACGGACCAAAGAAAATAATCATAATTTTCTTGTAGAACTCTATTTTTCCTACAAACTAATACCAAAATTATCAATCATTTTATAAATTTACAGGAAGTTTACCTAAAAAATGATCGTAATTTAGCAAATCTTCATCGATTTAGGCAGATTAGCACATTCATTGGACACTAGAGGGCGCTTCGCATGCATACAGAAACATGAATGGCCTGCCATAACCAAGCTGTGGCCATAATGTTATCGGTCTTACCTCTATCGTACCGCCAAATGGAGAAAATAAACAAGCTTTTGTATTGTTATTAGAGATCTACCGAGGTTAGTTTGTCGCTTTAATTAATTAGATAGTCTCAATTATAATTCAGAATTATCTTACTGAAAAGTTAAGAACACCGACGATTGCGCGGCAGCGCTGTGAATCTCGGATGCTGCGTTGATTTGTTGCAACTCCCAGCCCGGTAGCTCCCCACCACAGAGTGTGTGAGCGAGGTATGATTTTGGTTACCGGGCCATGCGCTGTCTAAAGCCAAGGACATTTTTACAAGTACGATTTTTAGTACGAGTTTCTGGTCAGTTTTCTTCTTATTTCTTTGGTTGCACAATGATTAAAAAGACAACTTCTTCAAATTTGCTGCTGACGTGAGTTCAGACTAGATCTTGTCCGATGTGTTTTCAAGTCAATTTTGTTAATATATTTTTTTGTATGAAGTTGCCTACAAATAATGGACGTGCTGTTTTGACTTGCGATTTTTACTGTTTCGGCGTATACGCCGCACCCCGACTTTTTGATATTTTCTCTTCCAAAAATACTGCGGCCTTTACGCCGGCAAATACGGTAAGCATATTTTTTTGCCCGTCTGTAAATTTGGGAATTAGTCATTTTCCAACAAACGCATACAAAAGTATAAATTATAAAAAAAAGTGCGAAAAATCCAGGAAAATCATGTCATTTCAGCAACATTTGTAAATTACTGGTATCGAATTAGAAATAAACCACGTTTGAATTGTATTTCGGTGGTCAAATCCCGGAAAATCATGTCATTACAGCAACATTTGTAAATTACTGATATCGAATTAGCAATAAACCACGTTTGAATTGTATTTCGGTGGTCACATCCCGGAAAATCATGACATTTCAGCAACATTTGTAAATCACTGGTATCGAATTAGAAATAAACCATGTTTGAATTTTATTTGGGTGGTCAAATCCCGGAAAAACATGTCCGATTTCAGCAACATTTGTAAATCACTGGTATCGAATTAGAAGTAAACCATGTTTGAATTTTATTTGGATGATATAATGACAAGGATAATAACCACAAAAACGATAGACGTTCTCATTACCGTGAAATTAAGAACCATATTTGTTTTTTTGATGGGGTTATGTAGATGTTGATGATATGACAAGGATAATGATAATCACAAAACGATAGAAATTCTCATTTGCGTGAAGTGACCATATATTTTTGTGGGTGTGGGTTATGCGTGTAGATGAGGATGATATATATGACAATGATAATAAGGGCCTATAATATTTCGGAGAGAGATCGAGAGAGGGACGCGGTGAAATATAATTGGTTATAATCCAAACGGTACAGGAAAAAAAACAACGCTAGTTCAGAATCATATCCAAATTTCGACCCGTAACTCCGGGGTGGAGATACCCTAAGTATTACGGTCACAACTTCACGCAGGCGCTCGACCGCACGCAACCCACCGTATTGTGCAGCGGTTTGCCGTGAAACCTGTGAGAAAGTGTATACTAAAGTGTTCATTTTTCAGTAAAATACTCCTCAAAAGATAAGAAAATTGACAAAAAACAGGTAAGAAACATAACGGCTTTTAAATCATGACCATTATTTGAACAATCGATGAAGATTTAGTTGATTTTTGGTATGTTTTAGTAGCCGGTATCTTCACGCCGGAGTTAGAGGTCGAAGTTTAAATATGATTCTGAACTAGCGCCAAACAAACTACCGTGTTTTAGGAAAGAGAGGGGGAGAGGGAGAGAAATAAAGAGAGAGAAAGAGAGGAGATATCTTGATAGACATATTTCTTGTATTTCTTACATGTAGGCCTATATCTGAACAATTTTGTGGTCATTCATTTTCATATTGCTTTCTTTCCGATATTCTTTCCAGAATACATTTCAGACATAAGAATTGAACAAATAATAAGAGTTCATGTATCCCGTAGGCCTACTGGAAACTTGTCTATTATACATGATCAGTCGAAGCTGAGACTAGATTAAGACGGTTACTGAAGAGGGTTTTACCATTCGTAGTAGGTCCATGGTTTTACCATGGACCTCTGCTACTCACGTAGGTCTATGCATTGTGCATATTGAACGGCAACGGAGATGTGTATCTGATTCATACACTACACAGACACACACTGTACCATGGATATAAGCCATGTGAATACAGTCGCTTCCCCGCTCAGCGAGGTCACCGCGGTGTCGAGGCTTGCGCCGAGACGTAACACAGTTTCAATATCGATTATACTAAGGACCATGTACGACAGTAGATGGCGCTAGTAAACAACACCAGGGGCTGTTTTATATACAGGCAGCTTGGAACTAATAATTGATTTATTAATTACTGTTTAATTTACTAAAAAAAAAATATCTGTATTTCAGCAGTGGAGATTGGTTAAAAGTATTCCTATAACATCTTTTTATAAGAACAAACAGTTCCAGAGGAATTCAATATTTTTACCAACACTTTGTAATACCTTTAATAATAACGACCTAATTGAAAATGATCATTTAACTCTCTTATTCTTAGACTAGCAATGTAAAGTGAAATTTATAATCACTATTTATGTGTACAAATTGGCAATTTTTTGTTGATTTTTCGTAGTTTTCAGTCCAACTTTCATTGAACATCCATTTTTACTCATTACTCTATGATTAAAAGAGTGGAGATACAATTAACTTGCCAATTTGAGGAGGAAAAGCTGATTCATCTAGACCTTCTGAAAACTCTTGATTGCTATGGGTGAAAACATGTTTACTCTTCCTAGATACTGACGAATGCTCTGTGGATCCATCGGTCTGTGATTCTGAAAATGGAGTGTGTATGAACACTGTCGGCTCTTACAACTGTTCATGTGACTCTGGATATGAATTAAGTAATGATGGCATTACTTGCAATGGTAAGGATGTAATGTCAAATTAGTGTCATCTTTAGGGATATCTTCAAAATCTTTTGATCCAGAATGCTCTGAATTACAAGTTGTATATGATCATCAAGTCAAAAAGACATTAGAAAATTCAAATCCACTTCTGTTACAGTACAGTACACTCTGCGATTATTAAAAAACAATTTAATCTGAAATAGACATTTAACTTTCTAATACCCTTTTCAAACTGGTTCTATCGGAGTCACACCGATGAAAATACCGATTGAATTTTCCTTATATAAACAAAGGTGAAAGCGCCGTTTTCCCCGCTGTCGCTTTCATACTGCCGGTGAAATTCACTCGCTGTGGCGAGCTCTCGCCGGAAGTGAAGAATTATTGGGCAATCGCTGTTAGCTGCTGGCGCGCTTTTTTTTTTATTCGGCAGACATTGCAGTGCATGCACAGCTCAGATAGCTAGCTATATAATTTTACGATGCAACGGTAGCGAAAGTTTACATAAAGTCAGTGAAAACGAAACAGCATGTGCGATAAACAAAAATCCATTCTGCTTTCATTACATTTGTTATTAATCAGTTTTGAATATTGTTTTGTTCACCAATTTTGGTCTAAGAAATATATAATTGTGAATAAATATATTATCATAACGATATATAATAATTTTTTTTTTTTAACAAAGCAGTAATGTAAAATAAAAATAAAAACGAATCTATTTAAGCCCGCACCCCATCTCGCTAGCATGCATGCAAGCATGTTCAACAAACACAGCTGGTCACGAAAAAGCGCGCGTATACTGCGACCTTTGACCTTTTTATCGCTGTTTCAATCGCTGTTTTCTCCGAACGCATTCACAGTGGCTGGTTCATCGGTGTCACACCGATAGAAAGAGAATTTCTCCTGCTCTTGAGCAGGAGAATTTAATCGCCTATTTCTCTTCTTTTCATCGGCTATTTAATCGGCCTTTTCTCCTCTGTACCTTTCAAACTGGCAGTTTCATCGGATGCGTTTGAAAAGGGTATAAATTAGCAATGGAGAGTAAATATTATAGTCACTATTTTCGTGTAGAAAATGGCAATTTCTTTTTTATTTTTTCTAGTTTTCATTCTAACACTTTCACACAATTTAAGAGGAAAAGGTGATTTATCTAGACCTTTAGAAAACTCTTGACTGCTATGGGTGAACAAAAAATGTTCGCTTTTCCTAGATATTGATGAATGCTCTGAGTGATGAGTTTTACTCGATGTTGACATATGCATACAATTTGCAAATTTCGAGCCTAGTTCAAACAGTTGTTTTTATTATTCCCTCGCGACAATTCGGAGGGGATATTATGCGCTGCCGTCCGTCCTTCCTTCCGTAACAAATTTGATATTTGATCGATAACTTTAGTAATGTTTGGCGGATTTTAAGGAAATTTAAGGATATGAAGGTACATGGTATCTAAACACAGCCTAAGTTTGATTTCGGGGTATATAGGTCAAATGTCATAGCTCAGTAAATATGCGAATCTGGTTTCCAATCAATAACTTTAGTAATGTTTGACGAATTTTAATGAAATTTGATATGAAGGCTCGTGGTATCAAAACACAGCGTAAGTTCGATTTCAGAGTATGTAGGTCAAAGGTCATAGCTCAGTAAATATGCGAATCTGGTTTCCGTTCGATAACTTTAGTAATGTTTGATGAATTTTAATGAAATTTAATATGAAGGTACATGGTATCAAAATACAGCCTAAGTTTGATTTTGGAGTATGTAGGTCAAAGGTGAAAGGTCATAGCTCATTAAATATGCAAAAACACCTAATTATATATGTCAAAATGTGGTTAACTTCCTTCCCTAGTAATATAATAGTAAAGTCTAATGGAGGTATCTTGTTCTGACATATATAGGCCATTTGTACCCTGCGATGGGATGCTACGCTTTGCGCTGACTTGTTAACTCTTATCCTGCCATAATGAATACAGCCTAGTGCCACAGGGCTAATCCCCATTGTGCCAAGCCTCAAATCCCCCCTGTGCCAAGTTAATTTTGAGATAATCGGTTTAACGCGATGGTACTTTCAATAGCGCGTGCGAAACACTAGGCACAGTACAATGAGCATGAACAATTACTGCTATTACGAATGCATGCAAGCATGGACAAAGCAGCGAATCAGTCACTCGCTCGCGTGAATTAAGAAGCTAATGGCTAGCGCGCTCGCGTGTACAAAGCACTATAACGGTAGCGTGCATGCAGCCTTATGGCAGGATATGAGTTAACAGTCGCTGTTAAGCTAAGAGAGTCTTCGTGAAACAGACCATAAATTTCCATGGGAGTCTCTCGTAGCTTATGAGAGACTTTCCATGATTTACACTAAGAGAGACTTCTTAAGAGAGACTCTTTGTGAAACGCCCCCCTGTTGTTGATACATGTATATAGTGTTGTATTATGTAGAATATGTATACTTTCTTTGTCTCTTTTCCAGTTTCATCAAAAAATCAAAATTTTACCTTTCACATGTATTATAATTGTTAGATAACTGAGTATATTACAGGGAAAAATAAATAGAAGTAAGTTCAGTATTTGAATTATAATACCTGTACTGGGCATTGTGTCACAAAACCGTCTTAATAACAAGTGTGCCAACATCCCATTGAAATGCGTGTAGATTTTTAATACACACTGTTACGATTCAACGGGATCTCATTGACCTTGTACTTATGACGGTTTCATGAAACAATGCCCAGTATTATAATTCAAATATTGGACTTACTTCTCTGTATTTATACATGTATATATCCAACAATTATAATACATGTAGACTAAATGAACATTAGACTGATCGTCTACCGTAGGAATGATTACTTGACTTTGTCTCCCTCTTCATCTACCGCAGGAATTATTACTACGTCAGCGTCTACAACTACAATGGAACTTACGACCCCGACGGTTCAAACAACTCCGTCCCCTCCTCCACCAGAACTCTATTTCCCATATAGTGATTCTACCCAGGAAACAAATTTCCAGACAGCTGCACTCGATTTCATAACTGTGGAGATATTAACTGGAATACCTATAGGCGAGAATTCATTGTACTTCTTCTTGACGGTAAGCTCAACCTCTCATTCCTCTTCCATCAAGCCTCGTTCAAATATGTTTCTTCTTGTATTCGCTGGGTTTTTTCAAAGTTAAGGTATAACTCAGAATCAACACTGAACTGGGGTGGACTATTAAGGGTATAGACCATCTCGGAGATAGTTTATGTACAAACAAATTACCAAACTATCCACAGATCTTTTAAGCTTGAGAAGTCGAACTTTGTGTATTTAAGAATAATCAAAGTTAGAGAGGTGCTTGATGAAGTACCTCGGTGCATGAATGAAATCCAAAGTACTGGGCTTCATTCCTTTAGCTTCCCTTTACATTGTCTGATTTCTGTTTTCTGTTCATGCTTGCGTTTTACTCAGATGAGTGCAAGACGTGAAGCTTCAGTTTGTACTGTATTTGCCGCTATATTCTTTGATATTGTAGTACCGACCATCTCCTTTTTTCTTATTTATTCCTTTTGACAATTTAAGGCCACAACAACAGGAATTATTCAGCTTTCCAAGCAACGTCCTACAAGAATGATGCTCACTCAATTCACAAATCCTTCCAGATTCGATTTGAGAGACCTTTACATATCAGATCCTGCTATTGCCGTGTTTGGGGCACCTGTTGATGCTTCTATTGGCAGCCCGAGTATGTATTATCAGGTATATATGCAGCCCGAGTTTATATTATGACATATGTATGCAGCCTGAGTATTTATGATGAGGTATGTATGCAGTATGCGAGTATCTATTATCAGGTACATGTAACTCTTTGTGCCACACATATAAGCTCCCTTCAACACATATATCATGGGATAGACATACCAAAAGGCTTCTAGATTATTTAAATGTCATTACGGGGCTAATAAAGACCTGAAATGGGTAATCTTGCAAAGCCATTATGTTGCAAAAAGCAATCCTTTCCTCGATTTTTTGCGGAATTGCACGTGTGGCATACGAGCAACCGTGCAGATGAGGCGAAGAAAGCACACTATGCGACCCCATTTTTAACACTATATGTGCCAAGTGGTTTTTCTCATTTCGAAATTTCACCAAAACATGAACAATGCTCATTCTCAAACAGCTGCACATCGCTGATTATCACAAAATGATGAGTAAAACCATTGCTAATGATACCTACACTGCCAAATTGAGTCAATTTTATGTATGAAATTATTAAAACAAAATTGAAATGAGTTTCCATTTGTTCTTCATGTTTCGGTTCCTAATTTGTTTATTTTTTACTATAAAGTAAACTGGAAATCCTGTACGAAGTCTCAAAATTACTTAGGCAGCATATCTAATGTAAGATATTCAGAAAGCTTGTTTATAAACATTAATTGGCACAAATTATACCTATTTCTAGGTGGTGCAAAGTGTGATTGAAAATACCTTGTCTGTTTGTCATGAGTCTTACATCCTTAAATTTATCTAAAAAGTTAATGTTAATTTTCATGTTTTTCAAGGTTTTCGAAAGTGGTGCCGATGTAGGATTTTTCTCAGCCCTGAGGAACAGACTTAGAACATTAGAGGCAAGCCCATGGGCGCGGATAACGATGGCGTCATTGATACGCTTAGCACTGCTGTGATGTTTACATGGAAGGACTTTCAACCTCCTGGTTCAATTCCTGGGGAAGAGGTATGATGATTCGATCATAAGTCAAACTTCATGTTACAAATTTCAAAATGAAACAACCTTTTATCTTACACATGTCACATCTGTGATATTGCGTCAAATACATTCAAAGGGATAGTTGAGTTTAGTTGCAGAGCCAGGGCGCTACACAAAGCAATAATGAAAAACTGAGAGTCAAACTTGAAAGAATGTACAATTTAAATGACAAAATCATCTTTGACCAAAATCGGTTTAGAGACGGCTGAAATATCCATAAATATAACCATTTCTAATATTTGTGCCCACAAATATTTGGTAAGTTTGAACCAGCTGTTGAAAAACGAGATAGCGCCTTATATGTTTTATTCCAGCCAATGCCAATGTTGGCTTTTTGTTGGCTTGTTTGTGTTGGTTATAATACGCACAACCAGCCGGCCCATGTATTGCTATTATTGTATCCCCCGGCAGTATGCCGGTGGGGTACTTTGGATTCAGCAGCGTTACGCCGCGTCCGCCGCCACCGCCGCCGCCGATGCTGCCCTCAGTGTTCCGTCTTCTATTGGGTAAAAGGCCATATTTTTGTGGATGGTTTGTGTGCGCTCTATAGGCCACATTTCTCAAGGGATTTTGTTCAAATTTTGAACGAAGGTGTATCTTGGTATAATCTAGAAGCCTATAGATTTTTGTGATGCTGTCTCCAGTGTTCCGTCTTTTATAGGGTCAAAGGTCATATTTTGATAGATGTCTTGTGTGCACTCTAGTGTGCGGTCTACCTGCATCATTTCTTGGATTTCTTTCAAATTTTGTATGGAGGTGTATCTTGGTATAATCTACACACCTATAGTTTTGGTGATGCTGCCCCCAGTGTCCGTCTTTTATAGGGTCAAAGGTCATATTTTGGTGGATGTCTAATGTGCGCTCTGCAGGTCATATTTCTGACTGATTTCTTTCAAATTTTGGAAGGAGATGTATCTTGGTACAATCTACACATCTACACTTTTGGGCGATGCTGCCTCATTGTTCCGTCTTTTATATGGTCAAAGGTCATATGTCTTTTATGCGCTCTAAATGCCACATTTCTTAACAGATTTCTTTCAAATGTTGTATGGAGGTGTGTCTTAGTAAAATCTACACATCTTTAGTGTTTGGTGATGCTGCCACCAGTGTTCCGTCTGTTATAGGGTCAAAGGTCATATTTTGGTGGGTGTCTAATGTGCGCTCTGCAGGTCATATTTCATGACTGATTTCTTTCAAATTTTGAAAGGAGATGTATCTTGGTACAATCTACACATCTACACTTTTGGGCGATGCTGCCCTCATTGTTCCGTCTTTTATATGGTCAAAGGTCATATGTCTATTATGCGCTCTAACTGCCACATTTCTTGACGGATTTCTTTCAAATGTTGTATGGAGGTGTGTCTTAGTACAATGTACACATCTTTAGTGTTTGGTGATGCTGCCACCTGTGTTCCGTCTGTTATAGGGTCAAAGGTCGTATTTTGGTGGCTGTCTTTTGTGCGCTCTAACTGCCACATTTCTAAAAGATTTCTTTCAAATTTTCTACAGAGATGCATTATACTCTAATCTACACACATATTGGTTTGGTGATGCTGCTCCTATCCTAGTCTTGACAATAGTCCGAGCCACTAGTGGAGATCTCTACGTCATCCTTTTGTTTCAGGGAGGGGAGAGGGGATCTTTGTCCCTCCTTCGAACATAGGGATGACACAAAATCGCTGTCACTGCCGGGGGATACATTCGCATTGTGCGGCAATACAGATTGCGATGTTTCTAGTTAATTAACGGTCACGTTTTTTTTTTATGGAGCTGAATTGGTATGATCGTATTTAATCTAAATTCACATATTTTGGGGTCTAAAATTACCCTCATAGCAATTTTAGGTTCTAAAAGGGCACTAGAAATGCCATAAGAATAAGTGCAATAACCATGCACTTTGAAGGCACTTGCGGTTTTAAACAAGAACTCAACTATCCCTTTAAATAGAATGTAGGTGAGATTTTGAAAAATTGATTTTGATATGTATTGAATCAATGACCCATTTAAAAACTTTACCCCCTCTCTCTCTATCTATCTGGCTACTTCCTTTCAATATACATTTCTTTGGCATTGCAGGTGGTGACGTACCAGGCAATAGTATTTACTAACGGAGCAAGAACAGGCGTAATGATGTTCTATGAGCAAGGTAGTTTCAGCTGGAATCCCCAATCCAAGGCGGTTCCAGTTAGGATCGGTTACAATTCTAGGTATACATGGGCGAACCGGTTCTCCTACCTGAGCGAAAGCTACAGACCAGACCAGTCTATTGGATCACTGTCGGGGACTCAGGTATATACAGTAATTATATGATATTGAATGGCCTTGAGTGGGATACAAGGATATATCCTACTAGCTGATGAGCATATTTTTGAAAGCTCACGAAAGAGGGTCATTCAATATTATTATTAGCTCATCCGGCCCGAAGGGCCGATGAGCTTATGACATGGCGTGGCGTCCGTCCGTCCACAGTTTTCAAAATGCTTCTTCTTCGTTATTTTTCGACCGATTTTGATTCTGATTGTTTCATATGATAGGGCTAGGAGGGGGATTTAAAACTTCTACACAGAATCGTGAAATTCATTATCTATGCTAATTTATGCAAATTTATTCGAAATCACAAAAATTGCTTCTTCCTCATTTCTTGACCGATTTTGATTTGGTTTGCTTTATCTGGTAGAGCTAAATTTGGTTTACTAAAATCTACACAGAATTTTGAGATTTTGCTCCATTGATTAATTATGGTAATTTATTCAAATTCATTCCAAAAATAACAAAAATTGCTTCTTCTCCCTCGTTTCTTGACCGATTTTGATTTGGTTTGCCTTATCTGGTGGTGCTAAATTTGGAACACTAAACTTCTACACAGAATTTTGAGATTTTGCTCCATTGATTATTTATGGTACTTTATGCAAATTTATTTCAAAAATAATAAAAAAATCACAAAAAATGCTTCTTCTCCTTCATATTGTGACCGATTTTGATTTGATTTGCTCTATATCATAGAGCTAACTTTGGAACACTATACTTCTACGCAGAATTTTGAAATTTTTCTCCATTAATTAATTATGGTAATTTATGCAAAATTTATTCCAGAAAAAACAAAAATTGCTTCTTCCTCATTTCTTGACCGATTTTGATTTGGTTTGCTTTATCTGGTAGAGCTAAATTTGGTTTACTAAAATCTACACAGAATTTTGAGATTTTGCTCCATTGATTAATTATGGTAATTTATTCAAATTTATTCAAAAAATAACAAAAAATGCTTCTTCTCCTTCATTTCATTTTTAAAGTTTTGTGCAGAATATTAGGATGATTATTTGCAAATGTGATCCCTCACAGAAAACACTTGATTTGTGGATTAAAAAGAGGAGAAAAGAGAGGTTGAAAATTAAATGTTCAGAACGCATTTTGTTTACATTTATCTCTTACTAAGTTCGAGTCCTCCTTGTCATAAAACTATATATTTTTCAACCAATTTTCATTCCATTTCCTTTAGTTTCTATTTAATCTTGTACAGCTAAATGAAATTATGTCCTTCCAGGGCATCAAATTTTTATTTTTGACCAGTTCAAAAGTGTACCACATAAAATTTTATGATATTTGTTGTTGCGAGATGCGGATGAGCGCTACGTCATTGACGTTCTGGTTATCATTGTATGGAATCTAGTACCTCAATTTTCCACATTACATTCCTCTGTTTTTGTATTAACTTCAACATTAAACCCAAAGGGCAAAACATATTTTGTCCTAGCTTATATAGCCAAGCACTTTGCAAGGTTTGTGCGCATGCATCCATTTTATTTGATTTGAATTGATGTTCATTTATTCCATATACATCAACATATTGACATCTAAAATCATATAAATTTAGATGTATGATAATGACTTTGTATATACAGAAAAAGGGTTGTCTTAAGCATAAGCTCAAAGTGACCCTTGTCTTAGGCCTATGGCTATGCGTATTCAAACGCATATTTAACTTTTTACACAATCGCGCACCCTCAACAATGAGACACAAAAAATACTGCACAGCCATCGGGGGACTTTTTCACAAACCATGAAATATGGTTTTAAAATTGCATGATCATCCTGGTACTTTTGTGCAAAGTGTAAAATACTCCGATTTTGTTATCATCAGCTCAAAACTCTTAAAACAAATAATAGAGCATATACATATGACGCAAGACCGGCACTACGTACAATGAACCAGAATTTACGACGAAGGACCAAGAATTGGTCAGGTACGAGTCGGTTTGGCGGTCTAACTGAGGTATACCTCCACCGGTTGACTGAATCCTCATCGACTTCAAACCGACCGATTCATAGCCATTCGGGCAATATAATTTTTGCCGTGACATCGGTATGAAAGGGGTACAATAATCCAGTTCACTTCGATCATGTCAGTTTCAATCTTTTTTCACATTAGTTCTGTTTACAAGAAATATAATGATAATAATACAAAGACGTTTGAAACAAACATATGTCAAATATCAAATCGATTGAAGTTATTACCAATTTATAATAGCAAGCCTAATGATTATTATTTTCAAACACGCACACACGCATATGATATGTACATCTGCATAATTTCTTTTCTTTCAATATATATATATATATATTTTTCGTGTGAATTAAATATTACCTTTTTAAAGTTATGGATAAAGAGTATTCATGATAATGTAATTCATTTATTTTACAACATGAAGAAAAAAATATGATTTTGTGTGTGTTATGCACTCAAATTGAATGCATATTTGTATGTCCAGTGCATAGTGACAAACCGTGGCTTGCATTCACCAAGGGGCGGCGGAGCGTCTTCCAAAGTGGGGGAGGGGGGCACTAACAAAAAGGACACTTTCTGGGAAAAAAGGGGCACCTACATAGGGAAACCTCAAAGCGAAAATATACCATTTCTAGACATTGGTATATCCCCAATATTGTCATGATTGTGATTACATTATCAGGGATGATTTCAATATTTTTTCTTTCTTTATATTTGGCATTTGTCAAGGGAAAAGGGGCCCCTTTCAGATTTTAATAGGGGCATTTATCATGGGTGAAAAGCATCACTTAGAAGAAGGGGGAAGGTGCAATTATTACAAAGGAAAAGGTGCACTTGTCAAAGGAAAATGGGCACCTATCAGATTTTAATAGGGGCATTTAATAGAGGTGAAAAGTGGCATTTATGAGAAGGTTAAGGGGCTCGATATCTTTATTTTAAAAAATTGGGGACACTTATCACAAGGAATAGGGGCATGTGTCAAAATAAAGGGGCATTTATCTGAGGTGAAAAAGGCATTTAAGAGAAGGTTAAGGGGCACTTATAGGATTTTAATAGGAGCATTTATCAGAGGTGGAAAGGATCAATTATTATATATAAGGGGAGGGGCACTATTTAAATGGGAAAGGGGCACTTGTCAAAGTAAAAGGAGGCTCATTTCCTATGTAAAAAGAGGCAATATTCCTCTGTAAAAAGGAGCACTTTTACGGTACTCGCCACCTCCGTATTCACCTTTTAGGCCCCCCCCCTAATATGCATGTCAAGTGAAGTGTATAGAATACTATGGTAATTTCCAATTTTTTGAAAAAATCACTCATTTGCATAGTTATGGTAATTTATGCAATTAAGGTCATAAAATTCACATTTTTACCCATAAATCATATATTCTTCATATTTAAACATTCGTTTTCACTACATATATCCATTTGGAATAATAATACCCCCAACAAAATTGAAGAGCCAGGTTATTCCTATGTATTTCTTTGGTTTTTTAACTGATGTATTTCATTGATTATGTTGTTTTATTTCATTTCTAACTATAATTGAACTATGTTGACCCCCAAAACAAACGCCTAAACGATGAACAAGACCAAATAACCAATGTTTTAACTCTTTTTTGGAAAAATGAAATCTCCATATGTTTTGTACACAAATAAAAAAAATGAGCGATTTGCGGGCCGACATGCAAAGACAAAAGGTCACGTGACTTTGTAACGGTAGGTAAGATTTTCAAAAAAATTGTTTCAAAAGATGTGCAAGACTCGCAGCGGTTTTTGTTATGATGTAAAATGTAACGTGCAGTTGCCATTTAATAAATAAAAATCTTGTGGCTGTTTTTTTGTTTTTGTTTTTTGGGTTGGGGGCAGGGGGTCGTTTGATTTGTTTTTGTCTCTTTTTGTTGGTGCCGGATTGAAGCATGATATCTGAACGAGCCTGTTTATATATCCAATTTATTTCTCCTTTGTAATTGCAGGGAATACTGATTTACAGACTCGACAACAACCCAAGCACGTTCGTTAACTCACGTCTGTTTTGCTCTAACTGGTACCTGGACGACCAAGCCGCCCTGTGGCCTTCCTTGCAGATACGACTTTTCTTTACACCTCCATGTCCGTGTTCTGTTTGGCAGGCCAGAGTTGATCGAAGATATCGTTTCTGCAGATACTTGTTTGACCAATCAGAGCTGTCTGTGAGGAACAGTATTTTCTTTGGTTAGTTTGCACACATCCTCAAGTTTAATGTCCATTTGCTATCAGAGGCGCATTTTGACATCTCGTCGCGTCACTCGCATGCAACATTTTGAAACTGGGGCGTTAAAGGCTATGTCAGACTTCACCGCTACATCAATAACGAATACAAGATTTTCAATGAAACCTTAAATTTAAAAGTCCCATAATATTATCATTATCTAGGTTAGGTTTAGCCAGCCTTTTTTCAAGCTATGTGATATGCATCATTATTGTTATTATTATTATTAATTTATTATTATCATTATCATTATTATTATTATTGTTATTAATGTTACTATTATTGTACGTTGTCTTTGTTGTCATTATTATTATCATTATCATTATTATAGTATTATTATTGTTAGTATTGATATCATTATCATTATTATTATTATTCATTGTTATTATTATTATTATTATTATTATTATTATTGTTACTACTACTACTACTACAACTATTGTTATTATAACTATTATTATCATTATTATTATTGCATGATCCGGACTCCACTTTATCTTCTATCTCATAAAGGTGTCCTCTTCCCATACTGCCAACAGCATCGATGGCTGTTTTTCGGGGGTGGCTACCGTTGTACATACTGGTTTGGGCTTCTACCTGGCTACATATTCGACTTATGGTGGAGTTCTCATTATGAAGCGTATACCTACTCCTATCAACGGTGGCTTGGTAAGGAGGAATCACACAGTTGTAGTTTATTTGATTTTTTATGCCTCCGCTACAAAGTAGCCGGAGTCATTATGTTTTCGGGTTGTCCGTCCGTCCGTGCGTCCGTCTGTACATCCCATTCTCGTGATCACGTTATCTCAAGAACCAATTGATGGATTCCTGCCAAACTTGGGTCCTGTATGTATCTTGCAGAGCCAATGAACTGATTAGATTTTGGGGTCACGAGGTCCAAGGTCAAAGGTCACAGGGCTCATTATGTATGCAAAAATAGCTTGTGATCGCTGTTACGATATACGCGATATCCGGTATTCGTGGTAGTTGAATAAATAACATGTCTACCATAACAAACCAGTCTGCCGACTCTATATTATCCTGAGTATTCTACCATTACTAAAACCCTCAAACTCATCATGGTGGCAGCGGTGGGATCTTTGAAATCAACTTTGACTTTTAATTGCACAACTTGATCCAGTTCACGACAGTTGGGAAGTATTAATAAGAAAACGGTTTTCGCCAGCAAAATAGCGTCGTTCTTTCACACGTATGCAGTCGCATGGTGTGTGTGCACCATATACGGTATAACGTACGGCACAGCACAGTGCCTACCGAGATACTGATGCTGCATTTTCCCAATTATTTGTACGTGATTTGTGTTGTGTGTATGAGCGTATAAAGGCGTAGCTATAAAGCCTGCTCAGATTAGCCTTAACCCTATGTTAACTGGGGGGTCAATTTGACCTGTAGTAAATTTAGCGACTACTCCGGAACCGCGGCAGATATAAAGTTTTCCTTTCACGTGACCTTTTGTCTTTGCATGTCAGCCCGAAAATCGCTCATTTTTGTGATTTGTGTACAAAACATATAGAAATATCATTTTCCTACAAACAGATAAAACATTGGTTATTTGGTCTTGTTTAAAGTTTAGGTGTTTGTTTTGGGGTCAAAATAGTTGAATTGTAGTTAGAAATGAAATAAAACAACAAAAACAATAAAATACATAAGTTAAACAAACAATGACATACATAAGATATTATCAAAACAAGAGATAACATAAAGAATAACCTGGCTCATTCCAAATGGTCTAACGA
>CP137684.1:5556259-5598851 GCA_037976565.1 Mesocentrotus franciscanus | reverse complement strand
AAAGAGAGTACCCTCACATCCATTCCGTGTTATACTGTATATATAACTATATATATATATGCCTGGGGAGAATGAGTAAGAGGGAGCATAAAAACATTAAACACAACAGAATAACAAAAGCTTTTCGATTAAAAGTTTGTTATTATAATTATAATCATCGAACTAGTGTCTGAACGAACATTCTTTGAGGATCAGCATTTATGAAGATATTACACAACTTACCATTTTGGCAAAGATCCTGTGAAACCAGCTGGGCAATTACAAGGCTGTCCAGAAGAAATACATGCCCCGCCGTTCTGGTTCGATTGATCGCACTGAACTGTTCATTTCAAAAATATATGAATGATTTAAATTACTTCTGATAACTGACCAACTTATTTTATCGTTATTTTATTGAGAAGGTATAGACAGTAGAAGGACAAGAACTCTATAACTGCTTTAATATGAACAAATAGTAATAATGATAATAATAATACAGTTTACTTAATACTACATGTGCTTCGACAGCTATATGTGTACAATTTTTGAAATTGCCTAATTTATAGAACTATAAGTATGAAATATAATAAAAGTAAAGTAATTCCTCCTGCTTCTATTGGTACCATTTTTGATGGGCACCCCTTCACGGTTGTCTGCACAGGGGTCGAATCACATGAATTGGACAATGTCAAACTCCATGTGCGCCAACTCCATGCCTTTTCTTGCCTTGGTATTGATGCATAACCATTTTTGATTCGATATTGCATGATGACATACCCATCGATTCAAATGCAAGTCACTTCAAGATATCATAATTTGAAGCCTAAAATTATTTGTCACAAACAAATTTGAAAACCAAACACTAATTGTTGTTTGTTGTAGGATGTCCTGAAAGCAACATCTTATCACTTGGGTGTATCAGATGATCAGATGCTAACTGCAGCCCTTAGTAATAAAGAGTTGATTACCAATTAATCTTAGATATGATATTGCAAATAATTTAGAACCATCAAATTAAAATCACAAACCATTTACTCACAGTTGCAAGGTTATACTATTTTCTAATACAAAAGTATCTAAAAACTGACTTGTCGAATATGTACATTGGTAATGCCTGTCATTGGCGAAAGTGACTTTTTATACATTGCAGACAACTGAAAGAAACTCATTTGAAGGTACCCAGTCACAAACCCAGTTGACAACTATAAAGATAATATTTTGTATGTGAAATACAATATCCTCTTGTAAAGGTGTCTTAAGAGAAGAATGGCAGACAACTGAAAGATACTCATTTCAAGATACCCAGTCACAAACCCAGTTGACAACTAAAAGATAATATTTTGTATGTGAAATACAATATCCTCTTGTAAAGGTGTCTTAAGAGAAGAATGGCAGACAACTGAAAAAGATACTCATTTCAAGATACCCAGTCACAAACCCAGTTGACAACTAAACATATATTTTGTATGTGAAATACAATATCCTCTTGTAAAGGTGTCTTAAGAGAAAATGACAGGTGAAAAAAGGTTGTCTTTTACTCTTACCATTTGCCGATATAGACGCTACCTGCAGAGTTTGACCATTAGCTGATAAAGACTGATCAATGTTGGTAGATAAGGCAGATACACTCATAGCAAGCCCATTTGCTACACTTTGGCTGGTAGCGGCAAGTTCCATTTGCACGTCACCGACTACACTACCTAGGCTGAATGACAGCACTATGCAATTAGCACCGACAAGTTGAGAACCTAACTGTCCCCTTACATATTGGCTGAACTGTTAAATGAGAAAGTAGAGAAAATAAGAATCAGAGTATGCTTAGATACATAGTGTAGTTAATAAAATGAATTTCCTTTAATGCTTTTTTTCATAGATAAAGTGCAGTTCCAGTCATGCACTGAAAAATAAACGTTCTCATATTAAGATAGAAAGTTTGATTATGTAGTACACAGAAATTGATGCATACTGTGAGGTTCTGGAATCATGAAAATGATCAGAAAAAACACATTATTAAGCCATAGCAGTAGAGTGTCTCCTCTTAGTGACATTTTTGTTTTATCTTAAGATCCAGAATACTAGAGCAGAAAGAGCAAAAATCACCCCCCAACAAATTGAGTCTAATGCAGTGTGCCATTCTCAAATTAAAGCGATTTAATTGCAACTAATCATTATCACTATTTTCGTGTACACATTTGTCATTTGTTCACTTAAAAATGGACGGACGGATGGGCAAGTCGATAAAACAATGCCTTCGCACCACCTTCCGCACCATCTTCAGTGGCTGAGGCCAAAAAGGACAAGTATATTCTCTCTAGTTTGTAATGGATCTACATGTAGCATTTTTCAGTAGGAACCATCATTTTATTACAAAGTTACAGAAGACTACTGTACTTCCTGACATATGTACAAGCATCTTAATGTGATATATATGGTGTATATGTAGTGTGTTCGATTTACAAGCTGAAGAGGCACCCACTTGTACATATTTACGTCTACAAAATTGTCATCAATTTTCTAGCATTTACTGGTGAAGAAAGCTATACTTACGATGAAACAGAATGCAACTTCATATTCCATGAATATGGCCGATGACCTATTGGTTAATTCTGGTGTATACGTCAGGGTTTTACCATTCAGACTTTGTCCTGTAATCTGCACAGTCACTCGACTAGTGGAAAGACTGCTTGAGAGAGCTGGATATACAGAGAAAGAAAAACAAAAACAATGGGATGAAGCAAAAAAAATTAAGTTCATGGATACTTCAATGTGTTTCCTCCATGAAAGAAAATCTTTAATACATTTGTTTTGTTACTTACATCAAAAATCTTTATTACATTCGTTTTTTTTTACTTACATCAAACAAGATTTTCATAAGGAGACTACGCATGGAATATGTAAAATATTTGCAATAACAGCCTAGTCAGATGAATTATAAGGGATTGTATCAAGTAATTTTCATACATGTACTTGTAAAGTTAACAAATAAATTATTCATACCCTTACCAAGTTTGTAATTTTTTAAGAACATGAAAAATAGTTTTGTCCCGATTTACATTTCTTAGGGATGTGACATATTAAAGCTTACATCTAAAAGTATTCAATAAAGTCCCTAATTCAACTAGTCCCAACTTTAATTTTTTAGTTAGGAAAAACACATTAACAAAAACAAATTTATAAGTGGTATGAATAATTCAGTTGCTAACTGTATATATGTTTGACCAATTAACATTAGATGAAAAATATTGAACAAATTCACAAATGCATGCCTGTTCACCAGATTGAATGGCCAAATTCCTACTACATTCTGTCTGGTGTGAATTTGAATGCTCCTCACATTTTGTTAGTTTAATTTGAAAAAATGTTACACACTTTTGAAATATGTAAGTATGAAATCACATCCAAAAAAACTAATAAAAATGTTATTTGGATAATAAACTATGCCTTCATTGAATTCTGCATGAATGAACTTAATATTGATTCGTTTGTTTGTTTCTATCTTCCTGTCTTTCATATTTTACAAATTTGGTTATGGAACCTATATTATTCCGTATGGAAAAAAAGACAAACTTGTATTTAGACATACCATTGCAAGAAGTTGCATTCACTAATGTGAATCCAGCACTGCAGACACAAGTGTATGATCCATCCACGTTGACACATCTTCCATTATTACAGAGGCTTGTATCAATCGAACACTCATTAACATCTATGGCAAAGTGTTAAAATCCAAATGTGAAACAATCTTATGAGTTACTTTAATAAAAATGATTGTAATATTAACAATGATAATAATTGTAATGATGTAGGAATCACAATATCAACTCCGCATTTTCCATGTGTCTACTCGAAATCAACAGGAATAGTTTCTTTCATAACTGCACCAAATAATGAAATACCCTCCTGCGAAATCATTGGTGACGGTGCAAAGAAAAGAGAGTACCCTCACATCCATTCCTTGTTATACTGTATATATATAACTGTATATATATATGCCTGGGGAGAATGAGTAAGAGGGAGCATAAAAACATTAAACACAACAGAATAACAAAAGCTTTTCGATTAAAAGTTTGTTATTATAATTATAATCATCGAACTAGTGTCTGAACGAACATTCTTTGAGGATCAGCATTTATGAAGATATTACACAACTTACCATTTTGGCAAAGATCCCTGTGAAACCAGCTGGGCAATTACAAGGCTGTCCAGAAGAAATACATGCCCCGCCGTTCTGGCAATTCGATTGATCGCACTGAACTGTTCATTTCAAAAATATATGAATGATTTAAATTACTTCTGATAACTGACCAACTAATTTTATTGTTATTTTATTGAGAAGGTATAGAGAGTAGAAGGACAAGAACTCTATAACTGCTTTAATATGAACAAATAGTAATAATGATAATAATAATACAGTTTACTTAATACTACATGTGCTTCGACAGCTATATGTGTACAATTTTTGAAATTGCCTAATTTATAGAACTATAAGTATGAAATATAATAAAAGTAAAGTAATTCCTCCTGCTTCTATTGGTACCATTTTTGATGGGCACCCTTCACGGTTGCCTGCACAGGGGTCGAATCACATGAATTGGACAATGTCAAACTCCATGTGCGCCAACTCCATGCCTTTTCTTGCCTTGGTATTGATGCATAACCATTTTTGATTCGATATTGCATGATGACATACCCATCGATTCAAATGCAAGTCACTTCAAGATATCATAATTTGAAGCCTAAAATTATTTGTCACAAACAAATTTGAAAACCAAACACTAATTGTTGTTTGTTGTAGGATGTCCTGAAAGCAACATCTTATCACTTGGGTGTATCAGATGATCAGATGCTAACTGCAGCCCTTAGTAATAAAGAGTTGATTACCAATTAATCTTAGATATGATATTGCAAATAATTTAGAACCATCAAATTAAAATCACAAACCATTTACTCACAGTTGCAAGGTTATACTATTTTCTAATACAAAAGTATCTAAAAACTGACTTGTCGAATATGTACATTGGTAATGCCTGTCATTGGCGAAAGTGACTTTTTATACATTGCAGACAACTGAAAGAAACTCATTTGAAGGTACCCAGTCACAAACCCAGTTGACAACTATAAAGATAATATTTTGTATGTGAAATACAATATCCTCTTGTAAAGGTGTCTTAAGAGAAGAATGGCAGACAACTGAAAGATACTCATTTCAAGATACCCAGTCACAAACCCAGTTGACAACTAAAAGATAATATTTTGTATGTGAAATACAATATCCTCTTGTAAAGGTGTCTTAAGAGAAGAATGGCAGACAACTGAAAAAGATACTCATTTCAAGATACCCAGTCACAAACCCAGTTGACAACTAAACATATATTTTGTATGTGAAATACAATATCCTCTTGTAAAGGTGTCTTAAGAGAAAATGACAGGTGAAAAAAGGTTGTCTTTTACTCTTACCATTTGCCGATATAGACGCTACCTGCAGAGTTTGACCATTAGCTGATAAAGATTGATCACTGTTGGTAGATAAGGCAGATAAACTCATAGCAAGCCCATCTGCTACACTTTGGCTGGTAGCGGCAAGTTCCATTTGCACGTCACCGACTACACTACCTGGGCTGAATGACAGCACTATGCAATTAGCACCGACAAGTTGAGAACCTAACTGTCCCCTTACATATTGGCTGAACTGTTAAATGAGAAAGTAGAGAAAATAAGAATCAGAGTATGCTTAGATACATAGTGTAGTTAATAAAATGAATTTCCTTTAATGCTTTTTTTCATAGATAAAGTGCAGTTCCAGTCATGCACTGAAAAATAAACGTTCTCATATTAAGATAGAAAGTTTGATTATGTAGTACACAGAAATTGATGCATACTGTGAGGTTCTGGAATCATGAAAATGATCAGAAACTAGATGGAACTTCAACTGCGCGCAGTCGAAAATGATGCCTCCGCCATAGAGCAATTTTACAAACCAAAATGGAAGCAATTTTTAAAATTCAAGTTTGATTGTAATCCATCTGTTGGTTCTAATGATAACGCGATCACAAGCTATTTTGAGATACATAATGAGCCCTGTGACCTTTGACCTCGTGATCCCTAAATCTAATCAGTTCATTGACTCTGCAAGATACATACATGACCCAAGTTTGGCGGTAATCCATCAATCGGTTCTTGAGATAACGTGATCACAAGCTATTTTGCATACATAATGAGCCCTGTGACCTTAGAACTTTGACCTCGTGACCCCAAAATCTAATCAGTTCATTGACTCTGCAAGATACATACATGACCCAAGTTTGGCGGTAATCCATCAATCGGTTCTTGAGATAAAGTGATCACGAGCTATTTTTGCATACATAATGAGCCCTGTGACCTTTGACCTCGTGACCCCAAAATCTAATCAGTTCATTAGCTCTGCAAGATACATACATGACCCAAGTTTGGCGGTAATCCATCAATCGGTTCTTGAGATAACGCGATCACAAGCTATTTTTGCATACATAATGGGCCCTGTGACCTTTGACCTTGGACCTCGTGACCCCAAAATCTAATCAGTTCATTAGCTCTGCAAGATACATACATGACCCAAGTTTGGCGGTAATCCATCAATCGGTTCTTGAGATAACGCGATCACAAACTATTTTTGCATACATAATGGGCCCTGTGACCTTTGACCTTGGACCTCGTGACCCCAAAATCTAATCACTTGCTCTGCAAGATACATACATGACCCGAGTTTGGCGGTAATCCATCAATTGGTTCTTGAGATAACGCGATCACGAACGGGACGTGCGTACGGACGGACAACCAGAAAACATAATGCCTCCGGCTACGTTGTAGCGGAGGCATAAAACACATTATTAAGCCATAGCAGTAGAGTGTCTCCTCTTAGTGACATTTTTGTTTTATCTTAAGATCCAGAATACTAGAGCAGAAAGAGCAAAAATCACCCCCCAACAAATTGAGTCTAATGCAGTGTGCCATTCTCAAATTAAAGCGATTTAATTGCAACTAATCATTATCACTATTTTCGTGTACACATTTGTCATTTGTTCACTTAAAAAATGGACGGACGGATGGGCAAGTCGATAAAACAATGCCTTTCGCACCACCTTCCGCACCATCTTCAGTGGCTGAGGCCAAAAAAGGACTACAAGTATATTCTCTCTAGTTTGTAATGGATCTACATGTAGCATTTTTCAGGAGGAACCATCACTTTATTACAAAGTTACAGAAGACTTCTGTACTTCCTGACATATGTACAAGCATCTTAATGTGATATATATGGTGTATATGTAGTGTGTTCGATTTACAAGCTGAAGAGGCACCCACTTGTACATATTTACGTCTACAAAATTGTCATCAATTTTCTAGCATTTACTGGTGAAGAAAGCTATACTTACGATGAAACAGAATGCAACTTCATATTCCATGAATATGGCCGATGACCTATTGGTTAATTCTGGTGTATACGTCAGGGTTTTACCATTCAGACTTTGTCCTGTAATCTGCACAGTCACTCGACTAGTGGAAAGACTGCTTGAGAGAGCTGGATATACAGAGAAAGAAAAACAAAAACAATGGGATGAAGCAAAAAAAATTAAGTTCATGGATACTTCAATGTGTTTCCTCCATGAAAGAAAATCTTTAATACATTTGTTTTGTTACTTACATCAAAAATCTTTATTACATTCGTTTTTTTTTTACTTACATCAAACAAGATTTTCATAAGGAGACTACGCATGGAATATGTAAAATATTTGCAATAACAGCCTAGTCAGATGAATTATAAGGGATTGTATCAAGTAATTTTCATACATGTACTTGTAAAGTTAACAAATAAATTATTCATACCCTTACCAAGTTTGTAATTTTTTAAGAACATGAAAAATAGTTTTGTCCCGATTTACATTTCTTAGGGATGTGACATATTAAAGCTTACATCTAAAAGTATTCAATAAAGTCCCTAATTCAACTAGTCCCAACTTTAATTTTTTAGTTAGGAAAAACACATTAACAAAAACAAATTTATAAGTGGTATGAATAATTCAGTTGCTAACTGTATATATGTTTGACCAATTAACATTAGATGAAAAATATTGAACAAATTCACAAATGCATGCCTGTTCACCAGATTGAATGGCCAAATTCCTACTACATTCTGTCTGGTGTGAATTTGAATGCTCCTCACATTTTGTTAGTTTAATTTGAAAAAATGTTACACACTTTTGAAATATGTAAGTATGAAATCACATCCAAAAAAACTAATAAAAATGTTATTTGGATAATAAACTATGCCTTCATTGAATTCTGCATGAATGAACTTAATATTGATTCGTTTGTTTGTTTCTATCTTCCTGTCTTTCATATTTTACAAATTTGGTTATGGAACCTATATTATTCCGTATGGAAAAAAAGACAAACTTGTATTTAGACATACCATTGCAAGAAGTTGCATTCACTAATGTGAATCCAGCACTGCAGACACAAGTGTATGATCCATCCACGTTGACACATCTTCCATTATTACAGAGGCTTGTATCAATCGAACACTCATTAACATCTATGGCAAAGTGTTAAAATCCAAATGTGAAACAATCTTATGAGTTACTTTAATAAAAATGATTGTAATATTAACAATGATAATAATTGTAATGATGTAGGAATCACAATATCAACTCCGCATTTTCCATGTGTCTACTCGAAATCAACAGGAATAGTTTCTTTCATAACTGCACCAAATAATGAAATACCCTCCTGCGAAATCATTGGTGACGGTGCAAAGAAAAGAGAGTACCCTCACATCCATTCCTTGTTATACTGTATATATATTACTGTATATATATATGCCTGGGGAGAATGAGTAAGAGGGAGCATAAAAACATTAAACACAACAGAATAACAAAAGCTTTTCGATTAAAAGTTTGTTATTATAATTATAATCATCGAACTAGTGTCTGAACGAACATTCTTTGAGGATCAGCATTTATGAAGATATTACACAACTTACCATTTTGGCAAAGATCCCCTGTGAAACCAGCTGGGCAATTACAAGGCTGTCCAGAAGAAATACATGCCCCGCCGTTCTGGCAATTCGATTGATCGCACTGAACTGTTCATTTCAAAAATATATGAATGATTTAAATTACTTCTGATAACTGACCAACTAATTTTATTGTTATTTTATTGAGAAGGTATAGAGAGTAGAAGGACAAGAACTCTATAACTGCTTTAATATGAACAAATAGTAATAATGATAATAATAATACAGTTTACTTAATACTACATGTGCTTCGACAGCTATATGTGTACAATTTTTGAAATTGCCTAATTTATAGAACTATAAGTATGAAATATAATAAAAGTAAAGTAATTCCTCCTGCTTCTATTGGTACCATTTTTGATGGGCACCCCTTCACGGTTGCCTGCACAGGGGTCGAATCACATGAATTGGACAATGTCAAACTCCATGTGCGCCAACTCCATGCCTTTTCTTGCCTTGGTATTGATGCATAACCATTTTTGATTCGATATTGCATGATGACATACCCATCGATTCAAATGCAAGTCACTTCAAGATATCATAATTTGAAGCCTAAAATTATTTGTCACAAACAAATTTGAAAACCAAACACTAATTGTTGTTTGTTGTAGGATGTCCTGAAAGCAACATCTTATCACTTGGGTGTATCAGATGATCAGATGCTAACTGCAGCCCTTAGTAATAAAGAGTTGATTACCAATTAATCTTAGATATGATATTGCAAATAATTTAGAACCATCAAATTAAAATCACAAACCATTTACTCACAGTTGCAAGGTTATACTATTTTCTAATACAAAAGTATCTAAAAACTGACTTGTCGAATATGTACATTGGTAATGCCTGTCATTGGCGAAAGTGACTTTTATACATTGCAGACAACTGAAAGAAACTCATTTGAAGGTACCCAGTCACAAACCCAGTTGACAACTATAAAGATAATATTTTGTATGTGAAATACAATATCCTCTTGTAAAGGTGTCTTAAGAGAAGAATGGCAGACAACTGAAAGATACTCATGTCAAGATACCCAGTCACAAACCCAGTTGACAACTAAAAAGATAATATTTTGTATGTGAAATACAATATCCTCTTGTAAAGGTGTCTTAAAGGTTCACTAAATTAGAAAGAAAAAAGGTACTGTTTCCCTGTATTATTGCCTTCCAATCACGAATCTAGCTATTTTTTTTCAAAATTATGTCTCATTTTGGCGAAAATGGGGAAAAACTGGAGGTTTTGGGACCTTTCCTTAAAACTCGTGAGCTGATTGGCTTATTGACGGCACACCCACTTGTGACGTCCGAAAAGTAAGAGTCACGAGCTGCAAGCTGCAGCAATCCTGAATCACATTCACATTGTAAGCAAAATGCGATATTTTACCCGTCTGTTTTACGGACAATTTATGAAAAAAGAAAATTCCTGAATATAGTCTTAGGGTTGAATAATCTTTATCAATATATTTTCTACAAGATTAGTGGCCACTTATTCCCTAATATACACCTTTTGTTTGTTTTTAAACTTTTATGTGAACAATGTTCTCATCAATCAGAGCTTTCCGAACGAAAGTTTTGCAGTAGTCGTAAACGCGTAAACAGTCGTTTTATGTATGCGTACAATGATTTTTAGTACAGCAACTACGTTTCTCTTCGTACTAAGCGACTGGTAAACACGACAACTTCCTCTCACGGCACTAGTTTTGAGTTTTTGCTTTCGGCGTTACGTAACTTATTGGGAATTATTCTTAGCTTTTAACATATTCTTAGCTTTTAATATTACGAAGATAGATGGATAGTGACCGCGAGTCAGATTGGGAGGAGTTTTTGGGGCCAGTTACGAACTCTGATTTATCAGATGACGACGATGGAGCTGGAGATGCAGATGCAGGAGATCACGAAGAAGCTGAAGTGGACAGGGGAATTCGACCCTACTTGTTTGAACCCCTCGCAGAAGACGCGCCTGGTGAAGGGGCCGCGGAAGCTGCGGGGGAAGCTGCTGGAGGCGGCGTGAATGAAGCAAGATTGGGAAGCAACAATTGGTATGTCACTATATGCATGAAGCTGAAAGGTTCGGTTTTGTTATGTCTGCTGATAAATTGGCTTTCTTTGATAGCAAACCACAAATTTTGGATTGTCAAATTAATTACATAGACCTCTATAGATCTAGAAATCTATGTCTCAAATGATAAATTCTAGAAATATAGCATTCTAGTCTAGTAATAGTACTAGTATTATCTGTACTATCTGTATCTAGACCCCCTGTACTATTACTAGAAATTCAATTTCGAGTAGTCTAGACCTAGTCTAGACCCTAAAAAAATGCTAGAATTTCTAGGGTCTACTCGAAATTGAATTTCAGGACTTTTTTGCTTTTTGATTTTTGGACTTTGTGATCGTATAATATTTCAAACTAATTTATTAAAAGTAAAAATAACTCTGATGTGATCAGCAAATTTAGATCAGATGTAGCTTGAACTTTGCTGTGTATTTATTACTTTTTGTGCTTGTTGAATCATCATGTCGACTACATGTACATCAAAAGAAAAGATTTTATTTTTAAATATAGATTAATTTTCATTTCATGCTGCAGGTGCTTGTGTAACGGTGGCTGTGTACCGATGCCCACAGTGCGTGAGTCTGTATGCTGTAAAGAACTGCAGCGAATCGTAGAGAAGATGGAATCATACACAGAAGAAGAGTTGGGGTGCATCACATCACATCCCGGATTTCCGGTAGTTTGTTTGGACCGATGGGTGTTGGAAACCGCGTATTACCAATATGTTCAGCAGTATGGAGGGCGAGCTCGTCGAGATGCATCAGAAAATGAGTAAGATACATTTTTGTTTACATAAGTTACATCGTACCCTCCCTTTTCCTTTCAGAAGCAATTGCAGATATAAAATTTTTTTAAACTTGATCGATGGTGTCTATAATGGCTCTGTAAAGTTACCTCATGGGTACAGAGGGAAATATTTGCACACAGCACAGTGTGCCTTGGTGCAACTCGTTTCAGTAATATTACTCCAGTGATGCGTGTCTATGCGGCTAAGATTTTATTTGCAATGGAGCCAAGCTTGATGAAGGAACGATATTTCTCTTTGTGTATGAATTTATAGTAATTTTTTTATGTTTTCTATTGTTTAGTTTACATTCAAATTCAAACTTGTAACTTTAAGATTTACTCCATTTCTTCTCTTTTCTCTGCAGGAAATCAAGGCACACTGCATATCGTCAGCTTGTTCGATGGTGCTGGCAATTTTTAGGCAGAAGAGTGCGGGTTCCACTACCATCCTGTGCAGTGACTATGATAAGGACTGCATTTCCATCAGAAATATACAAAGGTTATGAGGACATTTAGATGTAGATTGCCTGAACTTGACCATGTGAAAGGGATGACTTTTGTATGATGGACCATCATAGAATATTTAAACTTGTACTTGCTGCTTTTTTTTTGGGGGTTGACAATTTGTGATTTTGTATCTTGTATAGACCGATTTTCAAAATTTTGGCAGTATATTTACTGTTCCTGTATGTGAAAGGGAATGGGGGTGCTAGCCTTAGCCTATGGTGTCTGTATTTTTTTTTTGCTGAAGAAAATTGATTTGTGTTTACAGTGACTCAATTTTCATAGAGTAAAATTAATTCTTATTTCTAGATTTATAAGGTTTTGCGCTCTCAGTAATTTGGGCAATAAAACAAATTAGATTTTCTCATTTTTGTTAAACAGTTACTCAATTTCATGAGCCGATAGCAAGGTGGATTTTTCTTTGTAAATTTATGGGGCTTTGGGTTGTCTGTAATGTTTGTTTTAAATTATGTTCATTTTTGTAAATACATTCAAACCTGCTTTAGCGACCACCTGTATAGAAAGACCACCTGTCCATAAAGACCACATTTTTCGTTTCCCTTAATTATGGTTTCTCATTGAAACTTGTACTAAAGGAACCTGTACATAAAGGCCACCTGCCTATAAAGACCACTTGCCTATAAAGACCACTTTTCATGTTTCCCTTGAGCGGTCTTTATATACAGGTTTCACTGTATGTTATCTACTTTTCACTAAAAAAAATGTCAGATGAGGTTTTGCGCTCTCTGTAATAATGGCAATAATAAGATGGGTTCTTTGTTGAAAATTTATTGGTTTTTCAGGCGTCACTATTTGATGAAAAAAAATTAACTTTTTGTGTTTACAGTAACTCAATTCCATGTTGTAAGATGAATTTATCACAGAAACAAAATTGCATTTCTTTTTTACATTAACGGTATCTCAATTCCATCCTGTAAGATTAACTTATTTGAATAAATTCATGGGGATGAGCATAAACATGATAATTATTCTGGCATAAAAATGATGCAACATAACATTTCTTTTCGAACTTTTATTTGATATGCTTACTTTTACGGACATGTATTTTCACTTCATCAGGTAATTGTTCGAGTGGCAAAATAAACTCAGAAACACCTCACAGGCACAACTAGTTTACCTTTCTCTTTAATCTTTACTGTGTTTTCACCCATGTAAGTCAAATCAGTTTTGTTCAAGTAGATTCAACTTGTGCAAGGTTGACTAATGACTATATCGTTATCTTGACCAGTGTGGGGAATGGTATGAAAATGGTGTGTGGTTTGCTTGTATGTATTGTATTATTGTGGTGATTGTGTATGTTTACAGGTGTGCAACTTGAGGTTAACCTGCACAATAAGTTGTGAATTATAGACATGGTGAAAGTTTGAGAATTTATAAGCATTATTTGAGAAACAGTATGTGACATGTCCAAAATGCCCAACTCTGACACACACTCGCACCAACCCCAAAATTACTTTTTTTTTTTACCAGGGCTCTGTATCGATGATGTACCCAAAACATTGCTCTCTTAATTTTTTTTACCAGAGCTCTTTTTTAATTATATATTTCTACTTGAAACTTTCACAATTATTGAAGTGAAGGTCTATGCATCTCGTATTCTGCGATTCGTTTGGCCTGCTGCACTGGACAAATTATGCTTGTGAGGCCGATAGCCACTAAAGTGATTTTTGGCGTTGCTCCAAAATTTTCGCTCTCGTAATTCCCTGACTCGCACACAATCACATCATGGCATATAAAAGAGAAAGTCAACAAGATCCATTCAAATAAAATAACAAAAGTACTACAATTTATTTGTAGAATCAAAACAACAAATATCGAATATTTAGTGATGCATGGATGAGAGGAAGTTGAATGGGATTGATAGCAATCTTTACTAGTGCAGCCAAACTTGGGAATTGCCAAATATAATACATAACATTTTATTTTTCATACAGCCCCCCAAACAAACAAAAGTGGATGAGCATCCCGAGGGGAGTACATCAACATGTCTTGTATTTGCTCTCAGCCAATCAGATTCAAGGATTTCAGTAGCTTATAACAATTATTGTAACTCATCCTTGATAACAAGTTTTATGAAACGGTCCTTACTTGCAAAGAAACGTTGGCTGAATAATTGACATCAGTGGAAAGAGCAACTCTTTCTGAGGAAACTTTGCCTTAAATCATCACATTTTATGGGAAAGCTTTTGTTGTAGGACACACTTAGTGTGACCCTTTTTGAGCAGTTGTGATCAGTATGGCATGTAGACTTTGTGCTAGTGGATTCAGCGAATAGTTATTCACAAAGGAACACAAAACAATTATTGGTCAAGAGAAAATCTGCTGCGATGCTGTTGAATGATCTCCTCTTTGGATGGATAGACATGGCTACTGGTCAGTGGTGGTGGAGACGGCTGCCTTGCAAGTGGTGCTGCATCGCTCTCATATTCGGAAATGTCAGCCATGAGTTCCTCAACATAGGCTAAAGACAGAAGAAGAAGAAAAAAGGAAAAATCACATTTTGCTAATCCCTTGAGTGCTTGTGTAGAAGAAGAAAAAAAAGGAAAAATCACACATTTTGCTATTCACTTGAGTGCTTGTGTCTTAACACTGGTATTCATTTATCAAATTTCCACCGATTTCTTCCTCCAACCTCAAAAAAGTTTTTCCCGATTATTGCTCTTATGACCATGCTTGTAATTTCTACTATCTTCTTGGAAGATGACATAAATTCACACACACAGACGAAATTATTTCATTTGAATCTTTGCACTGACTTACAGTGGATGCGTGGTTCTTTGACAGCTTTGGCAGAAGCAGTTCCTGGTTTGTACTTCGGCTTGCTGATGGCATAGCGACGCTTCCCTTCCTTTGTGGTTGCCTGTTTGCGGTCACTGTTTGCATTGTAATGTAATGCTGCCAAATGAAGCCTGGGGAAAAAAGAAAAAATATCCTTTAATCTATGTATTTCTAAGTGGACATCTAATATCAACAAGGATAATAAATGATTTAAAAATGAGTACTACTGACATTAATACTAGTAATATACTGAGATGGTCTTTCTTTAACAATCAGAGCTTTTTTCCTTCAAAATTGTAGTCACCACTGCCTAATTCGAGCTTGCATTAATAAAAAAACATTGCATACATGTACATGTAAGTTCCAGGATTCACAATTTCACAACACCCCCTCTTGAGTTTACCCATGTAAATAGAATGTTATCTAAGTCATTGACATTTCATTAGTTCCAATAGAATTGACTTATGCAAACAAAAAGATAGGGGCAGGTAAAATTTAGTTGTAATTTTGTTTTATTCTGTACACTTTTGTAGTTGTGTTAATGGCTAATGTCCTGACAGAAGGGTTGAAGTAAATGAAGTAAAACCCTCCTGTTATGACACAATAATAATAATAAATTAAGAACGCATTACAATGTTTCACATGTTGAGTACACAAAATGCAATTTGGACTTACCTGCTCTGCATTCCATGATACTTGTACGACCTCATCTTTGGTGCAAACTGATTGATGACGGCGTGAAAGGACTCTAAGGATGAGGTTTGTTCCCCAGATGACATCTTCTTGATGTCCTTCACCAGGACTGTATTCGTAATAATGTCATCAAGCTTCTCGGTAACGATGGTACCTAGATGAAAAAAAAAGTAATCTAATGTTTCATGCAAAGAGCAATAGTTTAAAAATAGATCAGTACAGCTCTGTATATAAAGCTCCCTTTTTTTAGTGACATTATAAACTGTACTCTCAAGAACATTTTGGTTCAAATTAGAACATGTTACATAAATTTGACCCCAAAGTGACATAGCTTTTACCTGACTTGAGCCATTTCTTTGGTCTTTCTCCTTGGAGATCCCCATGAAGACATCTCGGAAAGAGGTCTGAGTGACCCTCGTGGATCCCCTGGATATGATTAACAAGAGAAGTCCACTTTGCTTCACGGAGGTCACCTTCATCATCCTTCGTTGATGATGCCACCCAGTAAACATGATTCGTAATACTCCTCTCCCAGACTATAAGATCTCCCGAAGTCTTCTGTTTGGCAAGAGCGTGGACCTTCTTCTGGACAGCTGTTGATAAGAAACAAACAGGACTTATCAAATTAAGTTTGTGGTACCAATGTGTATGAGATTTTGAAAACAACCCATACTTGTGTGCTTTCAAAGCCTCTTCTTGTTTTCAGAGTTGAAAGACCTGAAAAAAACATACAACAACATACCTTTCGCTAAATGCCAGACATCATAGGTGTGTAGGATGGTTGGTAGGTTTTCCCTCACGTACTTGGCAAGCTGGCGATGTCTGTCGGTGATTAGTTTACCGATATCCAGTCCATTGCTGGCGAGAAATGCCTGGAGCCTCTTGAAGCCCTCCAGCTCCATGTGATAGCTCGAGTCGACCTCATTACTCTGAAAAAAAAAAAAAATGGTTATCAACAGCAGAATTGATAACTTGTGAATACATTACACCTATACAAGGTGACCCATAAAAGAAGGTAGCTTTTTGTCATACTGGTATTTCAGAAATATGAGTTATTGAAAAACGGAAAAAATTATCTGAAAAAATTTCCAAGATTTCTAATTTTAGTTGGTCACTTTTTATTTCATCAGAAAGACTGGAAATCGCTTGTTCTATTTTCAGGGGCCACCCTGTATAAAGAAAATAATGGTTTGAAGCTGTAGGCACCATTTCAATTAATTGCATGCCATGGGAATACATTTATGTTGTGTTCTTCCATTAATACACAATCACATTTTAAAAACAATTATTCTAGCGAACTAAATTAAAATATACATGTTTGAGTGAAATGAAAAGATATAAATGAGTTGCAATACCTGAACCAACTCGAGGTCGACAATCTTGTTGATTTTGACTTCCAGACCCTTATAAACTCCATATTTAGCACAGTGCCCTGGGCTGTCTGCCCGTCCATCGCCAGCAATGGTAAGAGGAGTCCCAGCTGCGACCAGTTGTTGCACCACCTTCTGTTGCTCCTTTGCCCACTTCTTTTCTATAACTGGCTGGAGGATGTCTTTCTGTATCACATAGAAAGTCTGCTCTGAGATGCAGGCTACCCGAAGGTTGCCCAAGATGTGTTCTATCTTCTTCCAGCTCCCTCCCGCAAATAGGGTTGATGCAGAAAGCAGAACATTTCCTGCAGGTGTTCTGTGGAAGTAGGGCTGGCTTTCCCACTTCCACGTCTCGCCGCAAGAGTAGCATTCAGTGGTCACAATGACCAGGGTCCCCATTACTCTCTTGGTAATGCTCACGTTGCCTGACCGGCAATCCCGGCAAAGCCTGAAGAGCTCTAATAGCTTGCCCTCAAACACGATGAACTTTGCCTCTTCATGAGGAGGAACAGCCGTACCAGGTTTCACTGCCACTGCAGGGGATCTTCCAACACGGCTGAAATGACAAGAAAATATATCAAATTTGAAAACAGTAATATTGATCTAAGTTATTTTCTCAACTTTTATGTATCATTAAGAATTAGAAATTGAGTTGGAGAGATGTGTGATACCATCGCTGAAAATAGGCTGAATTGAATTGACTGTTTCTGCTTTGCATTTAATGTGATAACACAAATAGAATGTAATAATAACACACTTACGATTTGCACAGCTTTTTGCGTGGTTTCTGGGGTGTGCTCTGGTATTCCGAAGACGACTCTGAAGATTCAGGGAGGTAGTCCGATGATTCAGGTTTCTCATCTGAAGATATCTCCTCTTCTTCCGGCTTTCCATCCTCCACTTCCTCTACTTCCATCATTTCCTGCTCTTTCGCCTTCTTTTCCTCCTTTTCTTCCTCTGGAATGTTGCACATTGTCCCTCTGGTCCTTTCTGGATCAGTCACCTCTGGTGCACAATACTGCGTACCTCTATCGCAGGTGTGAACTGACACCTGGATACCTGCAAAACAAAAATTAAACAAAAAATTTTCACTGAATTATCAACACACTCAAAATTATTTCAGTCTCTTTTATAGTCCATGCTACATTTGAATTTGAATTCAATTCCAAAGCAACCCACATTTAGTTGGAATTTTTCCTATGGCAAAAACAATCAAGACTGTGACTCGATTTAAGTGCTTTGACTACAGTCAGTGGCGGTGGGGGGGGGGGCCCTCTAGGAAAAAAACAGGTAAAAACAGCCTTTTTTGAAAAAAAAGATGGGCCCCTCCTAGCGCCCAAGGGGGGGTGGCGGTGGAAAAAAATCACCCTTCCCGTAGGGAAAATTTTGTTTCGGTTGCAAAAAAAAAAAAAATTGTGCTCACTACCCCTGGCGCCCAAGGGGCTGAGCGACCGGCACGACTTTCAAATTTTCGCACGAAGTGGGGCCCTTTTTAGGCCCCCTCCCTTGCCGCCGGCTAGATCCGCCCCTGACTACAGTATATTAAAATATATAGGCTTAGCTAATTCCAGCTGGGTTATCAAACAAAATGAAACAAACTAAACTTATACATTTGAAGTTCTGAGTCCTAAATTTCATTCTAATGGAAAATTGCCCCCAAAAAAAAAAATCTTGCAAGACTGGTGTTCTGGCTACTGTAAATTTTATTGATATTTTTGAAAACATTCAATTCAAACTTACGTTTTGCTCTGGTAGCTACAGATCTCTGGGTACCAGAAGATTGGGAAGGCCCTCCGACAGTCCCCGGTTGCTGCTGCATATCCATCAGATGTACGGACCCCTGAAAAATAGCAAAAGGAATTTGAAAAGTGTGAACTGTCACAAACCTCTACTTAGAGTAGGAAATGTACTGAATTCATCATCATTTTTCAGTATTATTTTCTTCTTAACTGAATTGTGCATTTTTACACTTTGACATATATCAAGATAAATGTTCAATAAAATTGAATATTCATTATAATTATCCTATTACTAACATCGTCATCATTATAACTATCATTATAACTATTATTATTATCATTATCATTATTATATCTATAGTATTATTTTAACATTATCCTCATCATCATCACCATTGAAGTAAGGGTTTAATAATGACCCACACAAATTAATAATGTACCTGTTTAGAAATTTTTGGAGCTTTTTTTCCCTCTGTAACCGAGTAGCTGCAAGCTGGTTCATCAAGGAAGTCAGTCTCAAATTCAGGGCTTCCTCATCAGGATCCTTAGTCTCAGCAGACCAATGGCTGAATCCTGCTTCATCAACAGACGCATGTGAAAGTGCTTCTTCCAAAACCTATAATACAACAAAAACAAAAATATATAAATATAAATAAAAACCTGGTGGAGCATGTTCACGTTGCCTTTAGTTTTGGCTTAATTTGCATAAGAAGACTAGCATATATAGATCTAGATCTATAGTAAGTATAGTGATTGACATCCCATTCTGTGGGAAGGGGGTGGCACATAAAAACCAAAGACTAAAAGTAAAAGAACCCCCACCCCTCCACCAAAAAAAAAAAAAAAAAGGGTCTATGATGATGCCTTGTCAAAGAAAAAAAAATTGACCTGGCTCCCAATATAGATCTCTAGGACTAGTTTTCTTTAAAAAAAAATGACCTCCATCAATGAACCTCCTTTCTTCTCAAATTCACCGTACCCCAGTCCGTCCGGGCCGCGGGCAACCCTGGCCGCCGGGCTGAGCCCGGCCAGGAGAATAGAGTTATAGCGGTCAAGTACGCAAGTCAAGCAAAAAACGAAAGCGACTTTTTTTCCAACTTACCCTTTTTCTTTCTCTCTTCACTGCAGCCGGTCGTGTTGGTAAATCTGGCTTCTTGGAAGACTTGACTCCAAGTCTGATCGTTGGAATAGCCGAATCTTTAAGCTTGCTTCTCTTTTTCTTCATGCCAAATTCGGAATACAGACCAGGATCCTCAAAATCATCTGCGGCAAAGTGATCACTGCAAATTGTGCTCCACTCACTTGGCCCTTGCCACTCTGCCCGCGTGAGCTTTACCTTTGCAACCCATATTTTCCGTAGATTTTCATCTTTTGGAAAATTATGTAGGCTTACATCATCTTTAGGAGTCTTGCTACAACCCGCAACAATACACCGATTTGGCATTATTATGAAACTGTCTCCAAAAATCGAAAGTTATTGTGAGGAATCAATCACGCGAAAATACTATTGTGCAATGGTACAATGGTCGATACGCTGAATTTCATGCTCGCGGTTCCCAGATCATGTTTTCGTCACTTTTCATACGTCATAGATCACGTGATCACGATGTACCTGCGATTGCGTTTTTAGGGCGGGGCTGATGAGTGTGTAAATCAGCAAAAATGTATTTTTGAAATGATTAATAAATACGAATGAATGCATGAAAAAGTGTGTGATAGATATTTTTTTGATTCTGATGACTCCTTCTTACGAAATAAGGGCAATTAATATTCTAATTTAGTGAACCTTTAAGAGAAGAATGGCAGACAACTGAAAAAGATACTCATTTCAAGATACCCAGTCACAAACCCAGTTGACAACTAAACATATATTTTGTATGTGAAATACAATATCCTCTTGTAAAGGTGTCTTAAGAGAAAATGACAGGTGAAAAAGGTTGTCTTTTACTCTTACCATTTGCCGATATAGACGCTACCTGCAGAGTTTGACCATTAGCTGATAAAGATTGATCACTGTTGGTAGATAAGGCAGATAAACTCATAGCAAGCCCATCTGCTACACTTTGGCTGGTAGCGGCAAGTTCCATTTGCACGTCACCGACTACACTACCTGGGCTGAATGACAGCACTATGCAATTAGCACCGACAAGTTGAGAACCTAACTGTCCCCTTACATATTGGCTGAACTGTTAAATGAGAAAGTAGAGAAAATAAGAATCAGAGTATGCTTAGATACATAGTGTAGTTAATAAAATGAATTTCCTTTAATGCTTTTTTTCATAGATAAAGTGCAGTTCCAGTCATGCACTGAAAAATAAACGTTCTCATATTAAGATAGAAAGTTTGATTATGTAGTACACAGAAATTGATGCATACTGTGAGGTTCTGGAATCATGAAAATGATCAGAAACTAGATGGAACTTCAACTGCGCGCAGTCGAAAATGATGCCTCCGCCATAGAGCAATTTTACAAACCAAAATGGAAGCAATTTTTAAAATTCAAGTTTGATTGTAATCCATCTGTTGGTTCTAATGATAACGCGATCACAAGCTATTTTGAGATACATAATGAGCCCTGTGACCTTTGACCTCGTGATCCCTAAATCTAATCAGTTCATTGACTCTGCAAGATACATACATGACCCAAGATTGGCGGTAATCCATCAATCGGTTCTTGAGATAACGTGATCACAAGCTATTTTGCATACATAATGAGTCCTGTGACCTTAGAACTTTGACCTCGTGACCCCAAAATCTAATCAGTTCATTGACTCTGCAAGATACATACATGGCCCAAGTTTGGCGGTAATCCATCAATCGGTTCTTGAGATAAAGTGATCACGAGCTATTTTTGCATACATAATGAGCCCTGTGACCTTTGACCTCGTGACCCCAAAATCTAATCACTTCATTAGCTCTGCAAGATACATACAGGACCCAAGTTTGGCGGTAATCCATCAATCGGTTCTTGAGATAACGCGATCACAAACTATTTTTGCATACATAATGGGCCCTGTGACCTTTGACCTTGGACCTCGTGACCCCAAAATCTAATCACTTCATTAGCTCTGCAAGATACATACATGACCCGAGTTTGGCGGTAATCCATCAATCGGTTCTTGAGATAACGCGATCACAAACTATTTTTGCATACATAATGGGCCCTGTGACCTTTGACCTTGGACCTCGTGACCCCAAAATCTAATCACTTGCTCTGCAAGATACATACATGACCCGAGTTTGGCGGTAATCCATCAATTGGTTCTTGAGATAACGCGATCACGAGAACGGGACGTACGTACGGACGGACAACCAGAAAACATAATGCCTCCGGCTACGTTGTAGCGGAGGCATAAAAACACATTATTAAGCCATAGCAGTAGAGTGTCTCCTCTTAGTGACATTTTTGTTTTATCTTAAGATCCAGAATACTAGAGCAGAAAGAGCAAAAATCACCCCCCAACAAATTGAGTCTAATGCAGTGTGCCATTCTCAAATTAAAGCGATTTAATTGCAACTAATCATTATCACTATTTTCGTGTACACATTTGTCATTTGTTCACTTAAAAATGGACGGACGGATGGGCAAGTCGATAAAACAATGCCTTTCGCACCACCTTCCGCACCATCTTCAGTGGCTGAGGCCAAAAAAGGACTACAAGTATATTCTCTCTAGTTTGTAATGGATCTACATGTAGCATTTTTCAGGAGGAACCATCACTTTATTACAAAGTTACAGAAGACTTCTGTACTTCCTGACATATGTACAAGCATCTTAATGTGATATATATGGTGTATATGTAGTGTGTTCGATTTACAAGCTGAAGAGGCACCCACTTGTACATATTTACGTCTACAAAATTGTCATCAATTTTCTAGCATTTACTGGTGAAGAAAGCTATACTTACGATGAAACAGAATGCAACTTCATATTCCATGAATATGGCCGATGACCTATTGGTTAATTCTGGTGTATACGTCAGGGTTTTACCATTCAGACTTTGTCCTGTAATCTGCACAGTCACTCGACTAGTGGAAAGACTGCTTGAGAGAGCTGGATATACAGAGAAAGAAAAACAAAAACAATGGGATGAAGCAAAAAAAATTAAGTTCATGGATACTTCAATGTGTTTCCTCCATGAAAGAAAATCTTTAATACATTTGTTTTGTTACTTACATCAAAAATCTTTATTACATTCGTTTTTTTTTACTTACATCAAACAAGATTTTCATAAGGAGACTACGCATGGAATATGTAAAATATTTGCAATAACAGCCTAGTCAGATGAATTATAAGGGATTGTATCAAGTAATTTTCATACATGTACTTGTAAAGTTAACAAATAAATTATTCATACCCTTACCAAGTTTGTAATTTTTTAAGAACATGAAAAATAGTTTTGTCCCGATTTACATTTCTTAGGGATGTGACATATTAAAGCTTACATCTAAAAGTATTCAATAAAGTCCCTAATTCAACTAGTCCCAACTTTAATTTTTTAGTTAGGAAAAACACATTAACAAAAACAAATTTATAAGTGGTATGAATAATTCAGTTGCTAACTGTATATATGTTTGACCAATTAACATTAGATGAAAAATATTGAACAAATTCACAAATGCATGCCTGTTCACCAGATTGAATGGCCAAATTCCTACTACATTCTGTCTGGTGTGAATTTGAATGCTCCTCACATTTTGTTAGTTTAATTTGAAAAGTTGTTACACACTTTTGAAATATGTAAGTATGAAATCACATCCCAAAAAACTAATAAAAACGTTATTTGGATAATAAACTATGCCTTCATTGAATTCTGCATGAATGAACTTAATATTGATTCGTTTGTTTCTATCTTCCTGTCTTTCATATTTTACAAATTTGGTTATGGAACCTATATTATTCCGTATGGAAAAAAAACAAACTTGTATTTAGACATACCATTGCAAGAATTTGCATTCACTAATGTGAATCCAGCATTGCAGACACAAGTGTATGATCCATCCACGTTGACACATCTTCCATTATTACAGAGGCTTGTATCAATCGAACACTCATTAACATCTATGGCAAAGTGGTAAAATCCAAATGTGAAACAATCTTATGAGTTACTTTAATAAAAATGATTGTAATATTAACAATGATAATAATTATAATGATGTAGGAATCACAATATCAACTCCGCATTTTCCATGTGTCTACTCGAAATCAACAGGAATATAGTTTCTTTCATAACTGCACCAAATAATGAAATACCCTCCCGTTTTTGTCTGTACTTTCACTTCTGTTGACACTGAATTAAGGAAAACTTTAACAGATTTTCCTCTCTAATGATTAAATGTTTCTTTCTTTTCCTTGCTTTTTTGTCAATTTATATCTTAATTTCTTGATTAGAAAGGAGCAATTGCTCTATATAGCTTACCTGTTTCACACATACTCCCATTAAAGCCAGCAACACAGGAACAAGTGAAGGTGTTCACCCCATCAGCACAAGTCCCTCCATTCATACAAGGAGCGGTAGAACAATCATCGATATCTGAGCAAAGACAATGAATGGAATAAAAATGGTGAGAAAAAAAATTCCTTTTTGCCAGATTGCTCTTTTTGGCGGATAACAGGAAAATCAAGTAAAAACTGGTGTTTTAAAATGGAAACTAAAGACAATTGAGGTATGAATTACTTCATTTGAAAAACTATTAATATATAAATAAAATGAAGTAAATGAACCAAATATCTCTTTTAATGTTTGAATCTTTTAAAAAATCGCGGCCTCAGAAAGAAATTATTTTCGGGAAAAAATGTTGTCTGACAAACTTGATGTGTCCCTGCTAGAACAGAGGGTAAGTACAGCGAGTTATCTTTCATTTGAGGGTGAAATAAACGGTGCAAATGGACACAGAAACGTCCTGTACATGGTCCGAGTTTCAAGACACCTTTACGCCAAAAGCTGAATCAATATGATCAGGGTGAAATATGCCACTCTGATCGTACCCTCAAAAAAAAATCTCAATTAACAGTACAAGTTGTCTTGAATGCAATTGTTAAAATTTCAATGATAGTTGGTAAATTATTTTATCATGGAACATCATAAAACATGTACATAGCGGTAACTCTTTGCGGCGATTGCCATTTTGCAGAAAGTATAAGAATAACCTGAATACAGTCAAACTTGTATATTAATGCCAACCAAGGTAAAGACATAAAGTGGCCTATGTAGGGAGGTGTCGTTTTGTAGACACGTTCTTTATATATGATATTTTGCCTTGCAAAATATGCAATTATCTTTCAAACTCCTGTATGGTGGTGTGACCATAGTTCGAGCCTGACCTTAGTTCGCTTTCTCAAAAAATCATGGGATTTGAAAAGTTGATACCACCAATGGAAAGAGGAACCTAAAATTACCCAGTGACTAAATTTTCTATGAAATTGGGTGTGAAATCATGAAAATATTGACAAAAGATGCCTTTAAATTGTAAGTAAAAAGTGGTACCAACTGATTGTATGATATTTCGCCTTGCAAAACATTATCTTATATTTGAATGACAGCTTTTTGTGATAAATCAGCTTCAAACTCCCGTGCGGGAATGAAGGTCTTTTTTTTTAATGACTTATTCTCGAGTTGCAGCGCATTCCACCCCGACCGAATTTTGAGATCGCTTTAACTCCTGAATCCTTTGATGTCAAATTTTCTAATGGCACCAATCTGTAGTCAAAAACTTTGCAGTCCATTTGGTAATAATTAAACTAAATAAAATTGTGTAGAGTAGGACAAATCATGGATAAAAAACATATTTCTTAATATTTTTAAAAATCTCTGCGAACTTTGGTCTGTCACCCTGTCATACTTGTTTTACCATGTCTTATATCAGAAAAATGGTGTGTGCAAAAGTAGTGAAAATACCCAAACCCTTCCAATGAAAACAACACTATATTTCATTATTGTAAAAAATGTTGAATTTCTTTTTAGTGCTTTTCGTGTTACTTCCTAACTTTTTCACCATTGATAAAATGTTACAGTTAGAGAAGATCTTATATAAAGTTTAAAGTTTTCTCAACAACCAACATTCTATACCAGAACATGATAAGTCTAAGATATCTAAAATGCTTCATTTAAGCTCTTATCAATTAAATTCAATGTAGTTATTTGTCCAATGTACATTCAATAGGGATATTTGTTTCGCTCACATGTATATAGACGGCTCAGACAAAGTTTATAAAGAAAAAAAATATGCTACAAAACATAAACAATAAACAGTAATAAAATTTAATAATAAATGTGACTTTGGCAGAGCAAGAATTAAAACTCCTATGATATTACTGCAAGGCACAACAAATCTTCAGAGACAATAAAATCTGAAAGAATCTAACAAAATATTGTATAACTTTATTTTCAGAGTGCAAAAATGGTTAACTGTGTGGAGACAGCTTGTTTGACCTGTTCTACAATCTCTGTTAATCAATTAAAATTCATTACATCCATACCAATGCAAGAAATGCCATTCTTGCTTAATTCATTTTTGTTATTTTGTGATATTAGTTTACTAAACCTATTTCTTTACCAAATTGTGAGGTGGTACTAGGTGTTGTTACAGGCTGCATGGTTGTGGCACTTGATGAAACTGGAAAATAGACAAAGAAAGAATAATTTTACATAATACAACACTATATATTAACATGATCAATATCTGAATTTAACAGTATTGTATTCCACGATATATACATGTCTATAATACATGTAAGTTAACTTTTGAAGCAACAATGTTTCGTCAGGACAAGCCCCTTCCCTAAATATGACAAAGCTCTTTGCAGTTGATTGTAAATAGTGAATACACCATAATCCACTGACAAAATTGCCAATTTGAGGTTTGCATAGACTTAGTGATGTCATATTTGAAACACTCAACATTTTCTCAATATTAGTCTAATGATTTCACACAATTGGTGTAAAGTCCCACAGTCGAATTGCCCTCTAACTCTTGCTGTGCCAAGGGTTTTGACTAGTTTCAATATTTAACTAAAACGAGTGAACAATGCTGTATGGTGGTGTGACCATAGTTCGCGTGTGATCTTAGTTTGCTATTTTAAAATATCGTTTCGCTCACATGTATATTGAAGGCTCAGACAAAGTTTACAACGAAAAGAAATATGATACAAAACATAAACGGATATAAATAGGCTTGCATGTACCGGGATGTGAAATCGGCAGAGCAAGAGTTACAACTCCTGTGATATTACTGCAAGGCACAACAGATTTTCATAGACAAAAAACGTATAACAAATTCTAACAAATATTGTATATCTCTATTTTCCGAGTGCAAAATGGTAAGCTATGATGAGACAGCTTGTTTGACCTCTTCTACAATCTCTGTAAATCAATTCAAATTCATTACATCCTTACCAATACAAGTAAGGTCATCCTTGCTGAATTCAAGTTTTGTACTAATCAGTCAAGACAATGATAAATGTGAAATTTTGTTTACTAAACCTATTTCTTTACCAAATTGTGAGGTGGCACTAGGTGGTGGTTCAGACTGCATGGTTGTGGCACTTGATGAAGCTGGAAAGGAGACAAAGAATGATTTTTAAATAATATAACACTATATATTAACATGATCCACATCTGAATTTTACAGTATTTTCCATGATAAATACATTTCTATAATACATGTAAGTTAACTTTTGAAGCAACAATGTTTCGTCAGGACAAGCCCCTTCCCTAAATATGACAAAGCTCTTTGCAGTTGATTGTAAATAGTGAATACACCATAATCCACTGACAAAATTGCCAATTTGAGGTTTGCATAGACTTAGTGATGTCATATTTGAAACACTCAACATTTTCTCAATATTAGTCTAATGATTTCACACAAATGGTGTAAAGTCCCACAGTCGAATTGCCCTCTAACTCTTGCTGTGCCAAGTGTTTTTGACTAGTTTCAATATTTAACTAAAACGAGTGAACAATGCTGTATGGTGGTGTGACCATAGTTCGCGTGTGATCTTAGTTTGCTATTTTAAAATATCGTTTCGCTCTCATGTATATTGAAGGCTCAGACAAAGTTTACAACGAAAAGAAATATGATACAAAACATAAACGGATATAAATAGGCTTGCATGTACCGGGATGTGAAATCGGCAGAGCAAGAGTTACAACTCCTGTGATATTACTGCAAGGCACAACAGATTTTCATAGACAAAAAACGTATAACAAATTCTAACAAATATTGTATATCTCTATTTTCCGAGTGCAAAAATGGTAAGCTATGATGAGACAGCTTGTTTGACCTCTTCTACAATCTCTGTAAATCAATTCAAATTCATTACATCCTTACCAATACAAGTAAGGTCATCCTTGCTGAATTCAAGTTTTGTACTAATCAGTCAAGACAATGATAAATGTGAAATTTTGTTTACTAAACCTATTTCTTTACCAAATCGAAATAAAATTGTGAAGAGTAGGACAAATCATGGATAAAAAACATATTTCTTAATATTTTTAAAAATCTCCGCGAACTTTGGTCTGTCACCCTGTCATACTTGTTTTACCATGTCTTATATCAGAAAAATGGTGTGTGCAAAAGTAGTGAAAATACCCAAACCCTTCCAAAGAAAACAACACTATATTTCGTTATTGTAAAAAATGTTGAATTTCTTTTTAGTGCTTTTCGTGTTACTTCCTAACTTTTTCACCATTGATAAAATGTTACAGTTAGAGAAGATCTTATATAAAGTTTAAAGTTTTCTCAACAACCAACATTCTATACCAGAACATGATAAGTCTAAGATATCTAAAATGCTTCATTTAAGCTCTTATCAATTAAATTCAATGTAGTTATTTGTCCAATGTACATTCAATAGGGATATTTGTTTCGCTCACATGTATATAGACGGCTCAGACAAAGTTTATAAAGAAAAAAAATATGCTACAAAACATAAACAATAAACAGTAATAAAATTTAATAATAAATGTGACTTTGGCAGAGCAAGAATTAAAACTCCTATGATATTACTGCAAGGCACAACAAATCTTCAGAGACAATAAAATCTGAAAGAATCTAACAAAATATTGTATAACTTTATTTTCAGAGTGCAAAAATGGTTAACTGTGTGGAGACAGCTTGTTTGACCTGTTCTACAATCTCTGTTAATCAATCAAAATTCATTACATCCATACCAATGCAAGAAATGCCATTCTTGCTTAATTCATTTTTGTTATTTTGTGATATTAGTTTACTAAACCTATTTCTTTACCAAATTGTGAGGTGGTACTAGGTGTTGTTACAGGCTGCATGGTTGTGGCACTTGATGAAACTGGAAAATAGACAAAGAAAGAATAATTTTTACATAATACAACACTATATATTAACATGATCAACATCTGAATTTAACAGTATTGTATTCCACGATATATACATGTCTATAATACATGTAAGTTAACTTTTGAAGCAACAATGTTTCGTCAGGACAAGCCCCTTCCCTAAATATGACAAAGCTCTTTGCAGTTGATTGTAAATAGTGAATACACCATAATCCACTGACAAAATTGCCAATTTGAGGTTTGCATAGACTTAGTGATGTCATATTTGAAACACTCAACATTTTCTCAATATTAGTCTAATGATTTCACACAAATGGTGTAAAGTCCCACAGTCGAATTGCCCTCTAACTCTTGCTGTGCCAAGGGTTTTTGACTAGTTTCAATATTTAACTAAAACGAGTGAACAATGCTGTATGGTGGTGTGACCATAGTTCGCGTGTGATCTTAGTTTGCTATTTTAAAATATCGTTTCGCTCTCATGTATATTGAAGGCTCAGACAAAGTTTACAACGAAAAGAAATATGATACAAAACATAAACGGATATAAATAGGCTTGCATGTACCGGGATGTGAAATCGGCAGAGCAAGAGTTACAACTCCTGTGATATTACTGCAAGGCACAACAGATTTTCATAGACAAAAAACGTATAACAAATTCTAACAAATATTGTATATCTCTATTTTCCGAGTGCAAAAATGGTAAGCTATGATGAGACAGCTTGTTTGACCTCTTCTACAATCTCTGTAAATCAATTCAAATTCATTACATCCTTACCAATACAAGTAAGGTCATCCTTGCTGAATTCAAGTTTTGTACTAATCAGTCAAGACAATGATAAATGTGAAATTTTGTTTACTAAACCTATTTCTTTACCAAATTGTGAGGTGGCACTAGGTGGTGGTTCAGACTGCATGGTTGTGGCACTTGATGAAGCTGGAAAGGAGACAAAGAATGATTTTTAAATAATACAACACTATATATTAACATGATCCACATCTGAATTTTACAGTATTTTCCATGATAAATACATTTCTATAATACATGTAAGTTAACTTTTGAAGCAACAATGTTTCGTCAGGACAAGCCCCTTCCCTAAATATGACAAAGCTCTTTGCAGTTGATTGTAAATAGTGAATACACCATAATCCACTGACAAAATTGCCAATTTGAGGTTTGCATAGACTTAGTGATGTCATATTTGAAACACTCAACATTTTCTCAATATTAGTCTAATGATTTCACACAAATGGTGTAAAGTCCCACAGTCGAATTGCCCTCTAACTCTTGCTGTGCCAAGGGTTTTTGACTAGTTTCAATATTTAACTAAAGCGAGTGAACAATGCTGTATGGTGGTGTGACCATAGTTCGCGTGTGATCTTAGTTTGCTATTTTAAAATATCGTTTCGCTCTCATGTATATTGAAGGCTCAGACAAAGTTTACAACGAAAAGAAATATGATACAAAACATAAACGGATATAAATAGGCTTGCATGTACCGGGATGTGAAATCGGCAGAGCAAGAGTTACAACTCCTGTGATATTACTGCAAGGCACAACAGATTTTCATAGACAAAAAACGTATAACAAATTCTAACAAATATTGTATATCTCTATTTTCCGAGTGCAAAAATGGTAAGCTATGATGAGACAGCTTGTTTGACCTCTTCTACAATCTCTGTAAATCAATTCAAATTCATTACATCCTTACCAATACAAGTAAGGTCATCCTTGCTGAATTCAAGTTTTGTACTAATCAGTCAAGACAATGATAAATGTGAAATTTTGTTTACTAAACCTATTTCTTTACCAAATTGTGAGGTGGCACTAGGTGGTGGTTCAGACTGCATGGTTGTGGCACTTGATGAAGCTGGAAAGGAGACAAAGAAAGAATGATTTTTAAATAATACAACACTATATATTAACATGATCCACATCTGAATTTTACAGTATTTTCCATGATAAATACATTTCTATAATACATGTAAGTTAACTTTTGAAGCAACAATGTTTCGTCGGGACAAGCCCCTTCCCTAAATATGGCAAAGCTCGATCTTTGCAGTTGATTGTAAATAGTGAATACATCATAATCCACTGACAAAATTGCCAATTTGAGGTTTGCATAGACTTAGTGATGTCATATTTGAAACACTCATCATTTTCTCGATATTAGTCCAAAGATTTCACACAAATGGTTTAAAGTCCCATAGTCGAATTGCCCTCTAACTCTTGCTGTGCCAAGGGTTTTTGACTAGTTTCAATATTTAACTAAAACGAGTGAACAATGCTGTATGGTGGTGTGACCATATTTCGCGTGTGATCTTAGTTTGCTATTTTAAAATATCGTTTCGCTCTCATGTATATTGAAGGCTCAGACAAAGTTTACAACGAAAAGAAATATGATACAAAACATAAACGGATATAAATAGGCTTGCATGTACCGGGATGTGAAATCGGCAGAGCAAGAGTTACAACTCCTGTGATATTACTGCAAGGCACAACAGATTTTCATAGACAAAAAACGTATAACAAATTCTAACAAATATTGTATATCTCTATTTTCCGAGTGCAAAAATGGTAAGCTATGATGAGACAGCTTGTTTGACCTCTTCTACAATCTCTGTAAATCAATTCAAATTCATTACATCCTTACCAATACAAGGTCATCCTTGCTGAATTCAAGTTTTGTACTAATCAGTCAAGACAATGATAAATGTGAAATTTTGTTTACTAAACCTATTTCTTTACCAAATTGTGAGGTGGCACTAGGTGGTGGTTCAGACTGCATGGTTGTGGCACTTGATGAAGCTGGAAAGGAGACAAAGAAAGAATGATTTTTAAATAATACAACACTATATATTAACATGATCCACATCTGAATTTTACAGTATTTTCCATGATAAATACATTTCTATAATACATGTAAGTTAACTTTTGAAGCAACAATGTTTCGTCGGGACAAGCCCCTTCCCTAAATATGGCAATTAAAGCTCGATCTTTGCAGTTGATTGTAAATAGTGAATACATCATAATCCACTGACAAAATTGCCAATTTGAGGTTTGCATAGACTTAGTGATGTCATATTTGAAACACTCATCATTTTCTCGATATTAGTCCAAAGATTTCACACAAATGGTTTAAAGTCCCATAGTCGAATTGCCCTCTAACTCTTGCTGTGCCAAGGGTTTTGACTAGTTTCAATATTTAACTAAAACGAGTGAACAATGCTGTATGGTGGTGTGACCATATTTCGCGTGTGATCTTAGTTTGCTATTTTAAAATATCGTTTCGCTCTCATGTATATTGAAGGCTCAGACAAAGTTTACAACGAAAAGAAATATGATACAAAACATAAACGGATATAAATAGGCTTGCATGTACCGGGATGTGAAATCGGCAGAGCAAGAGTTACAACTCCTGTGATATTACTGCAAGGCACAACAGATTTTCATAGACAAAAAACGTATAACAAATTCTAACAAATATTGTATATCTCTATTTTCCGAGTGCAAAAATGGTAAGCTATGATGAGACAGCTTGTTTGACCTCTTCTACAATCTCTGTAAATCAATTCAAATTCATTACATCCTTACCAATACAAGGTCATCCTTGCTGAATTCAAGTTTTGTACTAATCAGTCAAGACAATGATAAATGTGAAATTTTGTTTACTAAACCTATTTCTTTACCAAATTGTGAGGTGGCACTAGGTGGTGGTTCAGACTGCATGGTTGTGGCACTTGATGAAGCTGGAAAGGAGACAAAGAAAGAATGATTTTTAAATAATACAACACTATATATTAACATGATCCACATCTGAATTTTACAGTATTTTCCATGATAAATACATTTCTATAATACATGTAAGTTAACTTTTGAAGCAACAATGTTTCGTCGGGACAAGCCCCTTCCCTAAATATGGCAATTAAAGCTCGATCTTTGCAGTTGATTGTAAATAGTGAATACATCATAATCCACTGACAAAATTGCCAATTTGAGGTTTGCATAGACTTAGTGATGTCATATTTGAAACACTCATCATTTTCTCGATATTAGTCCAAAGATTTCACACAAATGGTTTAAAGTCCCATAGTCGAATTGCCCTCTAACTCTTGCTGTGCCAAGGGTTTTTGACTAGTTTCAATATTTAACTAAAACGAGTGAACAATGCTGTATGGTGGTGTGACCATATTTCGCGTGTGATCTTAGTTTGCTATTTTAAAATATCGTTTCGCTCTCATGTATATTGAAGGCTCAGACAAAGTTTACAACGAAAAGAAATATGATACAAAACATAAACGGATATGAATAGGCTTGCATGTACCGGGATGTGAAATCGGCAGAGCAAGAGTTACAACTCCTGTGATATTACTGCAAGGCACAACAGATTTTCATATAACAAATTCTAACAAATATTGTATATCTCTATTTTCCGAGTGCAAAAATGGTAAGCTATGATGAGACAGCTTGTTTGACCTCTTCTACAATCTCTGTAAATCAATTCAAATTCATTACATCCTTACCAATACAAGGTCATCCTTGCTGAATTCAAGTTTTGTACTAATCAGTCAAGACAATGATAAATGTGAAATTTTGTTTACTAAACCTATTTCTTTACCAAATTGTGAGGTGGCACTAGGTGGTGGTTCAGACTGCATGGTTGTGGCACTTGATGAAGCTGGAAAGGAGACAAAGAAAGAATGATTTTTAAATAATACAACACTATATATTAACATGATCCACATCTGAATTTTACAGTATTTTCCATGATAAATACATTTCTATAATACATGTAAGTTAACTTTTGAAGCAACAATGTTTCGTCGGGACAAGCCCCTTCCCTAAATATGGCAATTAAAGCTCGATCTTTGCAGTTGATTGTAAATAGTGAATACATCATAATCCACTGACAAAATTGCCAATTTGAGGTTTGCATAGACTTAGTGATGTCATATTTGAAACACTCATCATTTTCTCGATATTAGTCCAAAGATTTCACACAAATGGTTTAAAGTCCCATAGTCGAATTGCCCTCTAACTCTTGCTGTGCCAAGGGTTTTGACTAGTTTCAATATTTAACTAAAACGAGTGAACAATGCTGTATGGTGGTGTGACCATATTTCGCGTGTGATCTTAGTTTGCTATTTTAAAATATCGTTTCGCTCTCATGTATATTGAAGGCTCAGACAAAGTTTACAACGAAAAGAAATATGATACAAAACATAAACGGATATGAATAGGCTTGCATGTACCGGGATGTGAAATCGGCAGAGCAAGAGTTACAACTCCTGTGATATTACTGCAAGGCACAACAGATTTTCATATAACAAATTCTAACAAATATTGTATATCTCTATTTTCCGAGTGCAAAAATGGTAAGCTATGATGAGACAGCTTGTTTGACCTCTTCTACAATCTCTGTAAATCAATTCAAATTCATTACATCCTTACCAATACAAGTAAGGTCATCCTTGCTGAATTCAAGTTTTGTACTAATCAGTCAAGACAATGATAAATGTGAAATTTTGTTTACTAAACCTATTTCTTTACCAAATTGTGAGGTGGCACTAGGTGGTGGTTCAGACTGCATGGTTGTGGCACTTGATGAAGCTGGAAAGGAGACAAAGAAAGAATGATTTTTAAATAATACAACACTATATATTAACATGATCCACATCTGAATTTTACAGTATTTTCCATGATAAATACATTTCTATAATACATGTAAGTTAACTTTTGAAGCAACAATGTTTCGTCGGGACAAGCCCCTTCCCTAAATATGGCAATTAAAGCTCGATCTTTGCAGTTGATTGTAAATAGTGAATACATCATAATCCACTGACAAAATTGCCAATTTGAGGTTTGCATAGACTTAGTGATGTCATATTTGAAACACTCATCATTTTCTCGATATTAGTCCAAAGATTTCACACAAATGGTTTAAAGTCCCATAGTCGAATTGCCCTCTAACTCTTGCTGTGCCAAGGGTTTTTGACTAGTTTCAATATTTAACTAAAACGAGTGAACAATGCTGTATGGTGGTGTGACCATATTTCGCGTGTGATCTTAGTTTGCTATTTTAAAATATCGTTTCGCTCTCATGTATATTGAAGGCTCAGACAAAGTTTACAACGAAAAGAAATATGATACAAAACATAAACGGATATGAATAGGCTTGCATGTACCGGGATGTGAAATCGGCAGAGCAAGAGTTACAACTCCTGTGATATTACTGCAAGGCACAACAGATTTTCATATAACAAATTCTAACAAATATTGTATATCTCTATTTTCCGAGTGCAAAAATGGTAAGCTATGATGAGACAGCTTGTTTGACCTCTTCTACAATCTCTGTAAATCAATTCAAATTCATTACATCCTTACCAATACAAGTAAGGTCATCCTTGCTGAATTCAAGTTTTGTACTAATCAGTCAAGACAATGATAAATGTGAAATTTTGTTTACTAAACCTATTTCTTTACCAAATTGTGAGGTGGCACTAGGTGGTGGTTCAGACTGCATGGTTGTGGCACTTGATGAAGCTGGAAAGGAGACAAAGAAAGAATGATTTTTAAATAATACAACACTATATATTAACATGATCCACATCTGAATTTTACAGTATTTTCCATGATAAATACATTTCTATAATACATGTAAGTTAACTTTTGAAGCAACAATGTTTCGTCGGGACAAGCCCCTTCCCTAAATATGGCAATTAAAGCTCGATCTTTGCAGTTGATTGTAAATAGTGAATACATCATAATCCACTGACAAAATTGCCAATTTGAGGTTTGCATAGACTTAGTGATGTCATATTTGAAACACTCATCATTTTCTCGATATTAGTCCAAAGATTTCACACAAATGGTTTAAAGTCCCATAGTCGAATTGCCCTCTAACTCTTGCTGTGCCAAGGGTTTTTGACTAGTTTCAATATTTAACTAAAACGAGTGAACAATGCTGTATGGTGGTGTGACCATATTTCGCGTGTGATCTTAGTTTGCTATTTTAAAATATCGTTTCGCTCTCATGTATATTGAAGGCTCAGACAAAGTTTACAACGAAAAGAAATATGATACAAAACATAAACGGATATAAATAGGCTTGCATGTACCGGGATGTGAAATCGGCAGAGCAAGAGTTACAACTCCTGTGATATTACTGCAAGGCACAACAGATTTTCATATAACAAATTCTAACAAATATTGTATATCTCTATTTTCCGAGTGCAAAAATGGTAAGCTATGATGAGACAGCTTGTTTGACCTCTTCTACAATCTCTGTAAATCAATTCAAATTCATTACATCCTTACCAATACAAGTAAGGTCATCCTTGCTGAATTCAAGTTTTGTACTAATCAGTCAAGACAATGATAAATGTGAAATTTTGTTTACTAAACCTATTTCTTTACCAAATTGTGAGGTGGCACTAGGTGGTGGTTCAGACTGCATGGTTGTGGCACTTGATGAAGCTGGAAAGGAGACAAAGAAAGAATGATTTTTAAATAATACAACACTATATATTAACATGATCCACATCTGAATTTTACAGTATTTTCCATGATAAATACATTTCTATAATACATGTAAGTTAACTTTTGAAGCAACAATGTTTCGTCGGGACAAGCCCCTTCCCTAAATATGGCAATTAAAGCTCGATCTTTGCAGTTGATTGTAAATAGTGAATACATCATAATCCACTGACAAAATTGCCAATTTGAGGTTTGCATAGACTTAGTGATGTCATATTTGAAACACTCATCATTTTCTCGATATTAGTCCAAAGATTTCACACAAATGGTTTAAAGTCCCATAGTCGAATTGCCCTCTAACTCTTGCTGTGCCAAGGGTTTTGACTAGTTTCAATATTTAACTAAAACGAGTGAACAATGCTGTATGGTGGTGTGACCATATTTCGCGTGTGATCTTAGTTTGCTATTTTAAAATATTGTTTCGCTCTCATGTATATTGAAGGCTCAGACAAAGTTTACAACGAAAAGAAATATGATACAAAACATAAACGGATATGAATAGGCTTGCATGTACCGGGATGTGAAATCGGCAGAGCAAGAGTTACAACTCCTGTGATATTACTGCAAGGCACAACAGATTTTCATAGACAAAAAACGTATAACAAATTCTAACAAATATTGTATATCTCTATTTTCCGAGTGCAAAAATGGTAAGCTATGATGAGACAGCTTGTTTGACCTCTTCTACAATCTCTGTAAATCAATTCAAATTCATTACATCCTTACCAATACAAGTAAGGTCATCCTTGCTGAATTCATGTTTTGTACTAATCAGTCAAGATAATGATAAATGTGAAATTTTGTTTACTAAACCTATTTCTTTACCAAATTGTGAGGTGGTACTAGGTGTTGTTACAGGCTGCATGGTTGTGGCACTTGCTGAAACTGGAAAAGAGACAAAGAAAGAATAATTTTCACATAATACAACACTATATGTTTTATAAATGATTATGAATTTTACTTTTCATTGCTAATTTAGAAAGATAAATGTCTATTGCAGATTAAATTGTTATTTTTGATGGCACAGTGTACTGTTGTAACAGAAATGGATTTGAATTTTATAGTGTCTTTTGGACTTTATGATCATGTACAACTTGTAATTCAAAGCATTCTGGATCAATAGATTTTTTAAAGCTCTCACTAAAAGGTGACACTAATTTGACATTACATCCTTACCATTGCAGGTAATGTTATCATCGCTTAATTCATATCCAGGGTTACATGAACAAATGTAAGAGCCGACTGAGTTCATACACACTCCATTGTCAGAATCACAGACTGATGGATACGCGGAGCATTCGTCAGTATCTAGGAAAAGTAAACATTTTTCATCCATAGCAGTCAGGCGTTTTCTAAAGGTTGAGATTAATCAGCTATTCCTCTTAAATTGGCTACAATTATTTGTATGTTCACTGTTTCATACAGTACCCCCAAATGGATGTTAAATGAAAGAATGTGAATGAAAACTACGAAAAATCATCAAAAAATTGCCAATTTCTACACAAAATAATGATTAGAAATTTTACTTTTCATTGCTAATTTAGAAAGATAAATGTCTATTGCAGATTAAATTGTTATTTTTGATGGCACAGTGTACTGTTGTAACAGAAATGGATTTGAATTTTATAGTGTCTTTTGGACTTTATGATCATGTACAACTTGTAATTCAGAGCATTCTGGATCAATAGTTTTTTTAAAGCTCTCACTAAAGGTGACACTAATTGCACATTACATCATTACCATTGCAGGTAATGTTATCATCGCTTAATTCATATCCAGGGTTACATGAACAGTTGTAAGAGCCAACTGAGTTCATACACACTCCATTGTCAGAATCACAGACTGATGGATACGCGGAGCATTCGTCAGTATCTAGGAAAAGTAAACATTTTTCACCCATAGCAGTCAGGCGTTTTCTAAAGGTTGAGATTAATCAGCTATTCCTCTTAAATTGGCTACAATTATTTGTATGTTCACTGTTTCATACAGTACCCCCAAATGGATGTTAAATGAAAGAATGTGAATGAAAACTACGAAAAATCATCAAAAAATTGCCAATTTCTACACAAAATAATGATTAGAAATTTTACTTTTCATTGCTAATTTAGAAAGATAAATGTCTATTGCAGATTAAATTGTTATTTTTGATGGCACAGTGTACTGTTGTAACAGAAATGGATTTGAATTTTATAGTGTCTTTTGGACTTTATGATCATGTACAACTTGTAATTCAGAGCATTCTGGATCAATAGATTTTTAAAGCTCTCACTAAAGGTGACACTAATTGCACATTACATCCTTACCATTGCAGGTAATGTTATCATCGCTTAATTCATATCCAGGGTTACATGAACAGTTGTAAGAGCCAACTGAGTTCATACACACTCCATTGTCAGAATCACAGACTGATGGATACGCAGAGCATTCGTCAGTATCTAGGAAAAGTAAACATTTTTCACCCATAGCAGTCAGGCGTTTTCTAAAGGTTGAGATGAATCAGCTATTCCTCTTAAATTGGCTACAATTATTTGTATGTTCACTGTTTTATAGAGTACCCCCAAATGGATGTTAAATGAAAGAATGTGAATGAAAACTACGAAAAATCATCAAAAAATTGCCAATTTCTACACAAAATAATGATTATGAATTTTACTTTTCATTGCTAATTTAGAAAGATAAATGTCTATTGCAGATTAAATTGTTATTTTTGATGGCACAGTGTACTGTTGTAACAGAAATGGATTTGAATTTTATAGTGTCTTTTGGACTTTATGATCATGTACAACTTGTAATTCAAAGCATTCTGGATCAATAGATTTTTTAAAGCTCTCACTAAAAGGTGACACTAATTGCACATTACATCCTTACCATTGCAGGTAATGTTATCATCGCTTAATTCATATCCAGGGTTACATGAACAGTTGTAAGAGCCGACTGAGTTCATACACACTCCATTGTCAGAATCACAGACTGATGAATACGCAGAGCATTCGTCAGTATCTAGGAAAAGCAAACATTTTTCACCCATAGCAGTCAGGGTTTTCTATAAAGGGTCGAGATGAATAAGCCTTTCTCTTAAATTGGCTACAATTATTTGTTTGCTCACTGTTTTATAGAGTACCCTCCAGAAATGGATGTTAAATGAAAGAATGTGAATGAAAACTACGAAAAATCATTAAAAAATTGTCAATTTCTACACGAAAGTAATGGTTATGAATTTTACTTTTCATTGCTTATTTAGAAAGATAAATGTCTATTGCAGATTACATTTTAATTTTTGATGGCACAGTGTACTGTCTGTAAGAGAAGTGGATTTGAATTTTATAGTGTCTTTTGGACTTTATGATCATGTACAACTTGTAATTCAGAGCATTATGGATCAATAGATTTTTTAAAAGATGTCACTAAAAGGGTGCATTAATTTGACATTACATCCTTACCATTGCAAGTAAAGTTATCATTGCTTAATTCATATCCAGGGTTACATGAACAGTTGTAAGAGCCGACAGAGTTCATACACACTCCATTTTCACAGGCTGATGAATTCCCGGAGCATTCGTCAATATCTAAGAGAAATATGTTTTTTTTCACCAATAGCAGTCAAGAGTTTTCTAAAGGTCGAGATGAATCAGCTTTTCCTCTTAAATTGGCAACAATTATGTGTATCTTCACTGTTTCATAGAGTACCAACAGAAAAATGGATGTTAAATGAAAGAATGTGAATGAAAACTACGAAAAATCATCAAGAAATAGCTAATTTCTACACAAAAATAATGATTAGAAATTTTACTTTTCATTGCTAATTTAGAAAGTAAAATGTCTATTGCAGATTAAATTTTTAGTTTTGATGGCACAGTGTACTGTCTGTAACAGAAATGGATTCGAATTTTATAGTGTCTTTTGGACTTTATGATCATGTACAACTTGCAATTCAGAGCATTCTGGATCAATAGATTTTTTAAAGCTCTCACTAAAAGGTGACACTAATTTGACATTACATCCTTACCATTGCAAGTAATGTTATCATTGCTTAATTCATATCCAGGGTTACATGAACAGTTGTAAGAGCCGACTGAGTTCATACACACTCCATTGTCAGAATCACAGACCGATGGATACGCAGAGCATTCGTCAGTATCTAGGAAAAGTAAACATTTTTCACCCATAGCAGTCAGGAGTTTTCTAAAGGTCGAGATGAATCAGCTTTTCCTCTTAAATTGGCTACAATTATTTGTATCTTCACTGTTTCATAGAGTACCAAAAAAAAAATGGATGTTAAATGAAAGAATGTGAATGAAAACTACGAAAAATCATCAAGAAATTGCCAATTTCTACACAAAAATAATGATTATAAATTACACTTTCCATTGCTAATTTAGAAAGTTAAATGTCTATTGCAGATTAAATTGTTATTTTTGATGGCACAGTGTACTCTCTGTACAGAAGTGGATTTAAATTTTATAGTGTTTTTTGAAATTCAAGATCATGTACAACTTGTAATTTAGAGCATTCTGGATCAATAGATTTTTTAAAGATGTCACTAAAAGGGTGCATTAATTTGATATTACATCCTTACCATTGCAAGTAAAGTTATCATTGCTTAATTCATATCCAGGGTTACATGAACAGTTGTAAGAGCCGACAGAGTTCATACACACTCCATTTTCACAGGCTGATGAATTCCCGGAACATTCGTCAATATCTAAGAAAAATGTTTTTTTTCACCAATAGCAGTCATGAGTTTTCTTAAGGTCTAGATGAATCAGATTTTCAATTATTCCATCTCACTCTTTTATAGAGTAAAAAGTAAAAATGGATGTTAAATGAAATAGTGTGAACATTTTGAACGAAATTTCAACAAGAAATTGCCAATTTGTACACAAAAATAGTGATTATAAATTTCACTCTGTATTACTAATTTAGAGAGAGTTAAATGATTATTTTTAATTATATCGCTCTTATTCATGAATGGCACAATGTAACAGAAGTGGATGTCACTTACCATTGCATGCAACACTATCAAAGTATTTCAATCACGTAACAAACGATTTGTACATGACTGGAATGTATGAAATTACCCTAAAAAATTACATCTGGCATTCTATGGGCTAACATATAGACAGTATGAAAAAAGGATATACATAGGCGCCTTGGATTAATTCTCATGGACGAGAAGCCGCGGCTTTTTAACCTAAGAACGCATGCGGGAAAGCTGCGTTGCGGTAATCCCGGATGCGGGATTTGCCCACCAAAAGCCGCATTGTGTGTGTCTGAAAGACGGTGACGTCTTTCTCATGCCGGAAAACGCAATCAATTCTTCAACCCATTGAAAGATTCGGCATTCTTGTTTAGCTCCCTCTGCGGCTAAATTAAGTTATTTTAGCGTAGCTTGGGTTCGTGTCTAATTTGCATTGTACTCTGTATGTTAGGAATGGATCATACACAATCAAAACACCGTTTAAAAGGGTTGTTTAAAAATAATACGACCTTTTTAAAAATTCAACCAGCTGTCTAGTTCATATTGTAATGAACTGTTAGCATTTTAAACACCGTTTTCTCTGTGTATATATAACCGAATGATTTTTTGAAAAGTAGATTTTTTTTCGGGGAGGTAAATGGGAGGTGTCAATCTGGGACACACGGGTTATGGGAGCCCCATTCAAATTTAATTCTCCAGCAATTAATGGAAATAATGAATCGTGGGATTTTTTCTCTCTCGCCGGTATAGACAATTACGTGATGGCCATAAAGCCAATGTGTTGATTCATGAG